>PVKN010003438.1:0-37286 GCA_004027915.1 Capromys pilorides
AAAAAAAAAAAAAAAAAAAAGACAGCATGGTAGCCAGACATGCTGACTAGCTGGTTCTCTGAAGGGCACACTTATTGACATCTGTTCTAAGGGAGGGTGTCAAGAATGGAAAGATTAAATGCAGCCTCTGGAGAAATGGTCATGGAGCCCACACTTCAGGGGCAGGGTTGCATCATGGGATTGATTTATAAGGAAGGGTAAAGTCAAGATTGCTTTAGGATCTCCATCCTGAGAGACATAAAGTAAAGTAATTCTATTTACTGCAATAGGGCAGGAAGACAGGCCAGGAAGGAAGGGAAAACTCACATGTAGTAAGCCCAGGTAAAGATGAGTGAGCTTAGCACTGAGGACAGACTGTAGCTGAAGACCAGGCCTGGGTCCAGATCTTAGAGTTGAGAGCTGAGGAGAGGAGAATAGGCCTGAGCAAGAAGAGAGGAGTGAACAGGAAGCCTGGAGGAAGCATCAATTAAGGCACAGCGAAAAATTCAGCAGAAAGATGGAACAACTCTGGCCTGGTGGAAGTGATAGGTAGAAGACCTATAGCACAAAGGTGGCGGGCAGGTCAGGCCTGCCCTCAGGGTTTAATGCTTTGGGGGAAATTTGGAGGAGGTGGCCAAACATATCAGAGCTCCTGGCTGGTACTAGAGTACTGAACCTAAGGAATGAACGAAAGTGTGAGTGGTTACAGAGAGCTGAGATCTCAGACATTGAGGAGAGGTAAGAGCCAGCTGGCAGCTGGACAGGGAAGCAAGACTAATGGGCTGTGCTGAAGGAAGGGCCCTCTTTTTGGTGGTGGGGGTGTAGGGTCTCATTATGTAGCCAGGCTGGTCTAGAACTCATGGTGATTCTCTTGCCTCAGCCTCCCAAGCACTGGGATTGCAGGTATGTGCCACAAGACCTGGCTTTGAGCATTGTACACATGGCTCAGGTGCCCTTGTTTTCCTCCTTCCCATCAGACAAGCCAGCTGTGGTCTGAGAAGGGATGTTTCTGGACTTCAAGAACATGCTGGATTAAATGCTCAGCCTAAAATTCCTCTGAAGATTTCTAAAACTTAGACCTTTACTCTGGAGGGTCATGCATTTCTTAAAGTCAATGTTTCTAGAAGACTTTTTCCTCGTTTGACTTCCAGAGGTGGAGAAACCCCAGCAAACTTAGGCCATTTGAGGAGAGAATCTATCTGGAGCCTTGGGTCTCCCCAGGCCAGATTCCCTGACTCCAAAGCCCAGGAGCTCTTTCACCACAGAGATTCTTCATCCTAAATGTAAGTGGTTCCAAGCCGTCTGTTCTGGGTTGTCAGTGCTATTGGGAAAGGTGCTGTGCACTAATTCCCAGTAACACAGAAGAGACCACATATTATTGACTGCTGCTTTGCTGGTGGAGATGGATGGCCCAGATGGTGCAGACACTTGTGGTACTGCCCACACTCACTCTCCACTTTCTTTCATTCCCACAAACCCACCACTCCTTTTATAAAGCACCTACTCCCTTGGATGGGGTGTTTAGTGCATGGCCTATGGGCTGAAGGCAGGGATGTGGGGTACAGTGGCCCCATCACACTAGACAGATAGATGTGGGCAATAGCAAATGATGAACAATGGACTATGCAGGAAAAAAAATAGGTCCCTACATACACAAATGTTTATTATAAATGTGTTCTGATACAGTGGAAATGTAGAAGCAAATATAAAAATGCAATATGCAATTTGTGTAATTTAATCATTAATAACTGCTGTATTTAACAGCCACCTTGCTGATTTTCCAGCAGCTCTCACAAGCCTGTTTGCATCAACTTCAGCACAGGGCTGACTGGGAAGGGGGACTCCTATTCTCCTCTTCAGGGCAGGACAGAGCAAGCGAGCGTGCAGCCACTTCTGAGGGCAGCCATTCACGCCAGGGAAGGATGCACTATGACTACACCTGCGGCATGAAGGAAGATGCCTCTCAGTTCAGGGTCCCTTGTCTGGAGCCTACCTGCTCACACTCATCTGCTCAGGGAAAACACATACATTTGCCATCCTCAAACCGGCCACGTCGGTGCTTGTGGTATTTGTAACCATGACTGTGCCGTGCAATATAATCTCTTAAGGAAAAGCTGTAGAGGACTCTCTCTGAAAGAAGAGCAATTAACTCCATTTTGGTTGAATCTGACCCTATTTCCATGTATTAATTTATATAGAACTGGCTGCAACTATTTTTTATCCCTTCAATTGGCTTTACACAATGCTTATGTGTCCAGCCAAGGAGCTGACGGTAGTCTTTGAAAACGACATTCACTAGACACTACCACTCCACCCCACCCCACTCCAGTTGTTCCTTTGAGGCTATGACTTCCTGGGGCTTGAGAAATAACACAGCAGAGCCAAAGCACCAACCCTAAAACATTAGATACTGTCTCAGTTGAGTAACACAGGCTACTCTTTTTGCATATCCTTCTTTCTGCACATTGAAGTAATTTCAGGCCTCCTACTCAGCTCACAGAACTCTCCTGCTTCCTGCCATTCTCCCGGTCACTCATGTCCAAACCACCTCTTTCTTCATGAATGAATAAAACCTGGTTTCTGTGCTGGGTAAAGGCCTTCGTTCATTGTGGCTGGGCTTATGATCCCTTGGCTCCCATAACTACAAATATGCCCAAGTGTCTTTAGTTTTGCCATGGGTCACACTGGAAGTGGTAGATTGGAATTAACTCACTGGAATTCCAATAAACATATATATTTATAAACATATAAACATTCTGGGCTGCAACAAAGACCGGGAAGGGCTCTCTGTAAGTAGTAAATGAAGTCATCTCTAGTCATAGAAGTTCAATTCTTTGAGGCTAAAGAAAATATTTTAGCCAAAATCTTTCAGAACCAAGGTGAGAGTTGGCTTCTCTCCTCTACAGGACAGAACAGTCCTTCCCTCTCTCCTGCCATAGGCCTAGGCAGGGCTTTCCTCCCAAACTCAGTTGACTCAGCTCCTCATTTCTGGGGCTTTCGCTGAATTCTTGCTCCTCACGCCTAAAACAAAGTAGAGTCTGCCCCTTGATGCCTGGGTATATACAGACTGCATGCTGTGCTACACACATTTCTTACAAGTCTGTATGGGCCCCAGCTTCGTGAAGAACAACTGCTTTGTCCTTTTATTGAAAATGCTAAATGAAAGTGTGATGGACAAGATTTGTGCCCTTTAACTTGTGAGTTGAAGCCATCAGATTCAATGACTGTGTTTGAAGATGGACTTTGAAGGGCATCAGTGAGGCTGGCTGGAGTCCTGAGCCCAACATGACTGTGTGCTTATCGACAGAGACACTGGACCCCATAAAGTATATCCAAGGACAAGAAGAGCTGTCACCATCCAAAAGCCACAGGAGGGATCACAGTAGGAACCAAGCCTGCTGAACACTTGAGCTTGAACTTGCAGCTTCCAGGGCTGGGAGAAGATAAGTTTCTATTGTTGTTATTATTATTATTAGTAGTAGTAGTAGTAGTAGCAGTAGTAGCAGTATCATTGCCGGCTCAGCCTGCCCTGGGGGAGGGGTTGGTGCAGCATGCGGTGCTGGGGATCGAACTGTGGTCCCTGCAGTTGCCTAAGCTTGCCTAAGGAGGTGCTTTAGACCTTAGACTGCTGAACCATCTTGCCAGCCTCTTCTATTGCTTAAGACCTGGGCATACGGTGTTTTTTATGGTAGCTCAAGAGAACTAACACAAAGGAGTGTCGAGTGAATCAATTGCCCAGACTTGATCATTACACATTTACAGGTATCAAAGTAGTACTTTGTGCCCCATAAGTGTGTACAATTATGTGTCAATATAAATAAATATGAGAAATATACATTCCAAAAGAAATTTATTAACTCACATAAATCTGCTGATTTATGACTAAGCGTTTAGTTCTTGCTTTTGCTCCTCCAAGCATGTGATTCTACTAAAACTCTGACAAATTAATTTCATTTTTGTTAAGAGACAAAAAAGACTCTGTCTGTGATGGGAAACATAAAACATAAACTTATTTCTCTGCCAGCCCTTTACCTTCCTAATTTCTGTTTTTGGGCTGGGGATATAGCTCAGCAGCATAAGCACCTGCCTAGCAAGCACAAGGTTCAGAGTTTCATCCCGGTACCACAAAAAAAAAAAAAAAAAAAAACCCTAATTTCTGTTAGTTAGTTAGTTATTTATTTATTTATTTATTTATTTATTTATTTGGTTTGTCTTAAAAAAGAAGGTATGGACTGACTGTGACCTGGGAGCCACACTCAGACAGGAGGTGCGAGGACACTCCATGGGGCCACTCTATGGCCGGGCAGTGAGGCTGTCCCCGTTGGTATGGAAATGTCAGGCCCAGTTATTGCTGTGATTCACACCAAGGCTGCAGCCTCTTTACAGTGACACCCTTATGATCTTCTGTCACCCACAAGGCCACTCCTTAGAGCCATGGGTTGTGTAGAGACACACATCACTGGCAGCCTCAGGCAGCGAGAACAGGAGTCCTTGCGCCAATCCTAAAGAAAGGGACTTGACTGGGCCCAAAGTGGGAGTGTGGCCCCCATGGAGGATATCACACTGGCTTCTGCTGAGGGTGGATCAATTATACCCCTTCCTCCTGGCAGCAGGGGAACCCCAGATCTGAGGCTTCACTGCAGTTCCCAGCTGTTAATTTCATGCAGGCTTTGGGCCAAAAGTAATCAATGTAACATCAAGGATATTCAGAGTTTGAAGGTAGAGACACTCGGGGTGCTAAGTTCCGGTTCTGGACCTACTCTCTGCTAAGCCTCCTGGGCCAGTTCTTGCCCTGCCAGCAGCTTCTCTCTTCTTGTTTGTGGAGCCAGGCACTGGGTGATGTGATCTCCTTTTAGCTGCAATTGTCCCTGTGCCATCCCCTCCAGTAGCAGCTGGCCATGTGCAGCTGTGAGACATAAATGAATGAAGGAAATGCACAGCACAGTTCTCCATGCTCACCACGTTGGTATCAGGGCCTCGAGAGCAATGTGCCAGGGGCTGCTGTGTGGGACAGTAGCTCACCAACTACGGATTTTCCTTCTTGGACTCGCCCCAGGACCTGAATGCATGGAAATTATTTGCTCCGGGTCTGGGGTGGCTTCTGTGGGGTCAGAGGAGGCTGCTTTGGAGAACAGCACCAGCCCCAGATGTGGCTGATCAAAGGGACCCCCTAGCAGCTCTCCAGACTCAAGCATCGCTGTGGTCTCAGCACAGTGATGTGGAAATGTTGTACAGCACAATGATGCCATTCTTCCTGAGCTCTGAAGAAACACCTGGCTGTCACAGAAGACCCTCTTTTGTCTCCTTCCTCTCCCTTACCTGGGAGCACTGCTCTTCAAAGGAGGCAATTAGAGCAAGATGTCCCCACCAGCTTGATTCCTTGCCTCTGAAAGCATAATAGCATTCAAGAATGACAGCGATGCAAATCACCAGGATCATTAGGCTGAATCTCAGTGAAATAAAATTGCTTACATCAGGGTGAGGTCGGAGGTGCAGCAGGCTTGAAGGGGGCAGCAGGCCAGGGCTCGCTGCCTCCAGCCATCAAAAGCCACTATCTTTAGAGCCCACGATTGTCCTAGGCTCCAGCACACTGATGGCCAGGTTGATAAGCTCGTCCTTGTCTGGAGAGGACCAAGTCACCCTCTCTCAGACTCTGTTACCCATCCCACAGTGATACATGGCCCTGGAAACCTGGATGTTATCTGGTGAGCGAGGGTATCTTGCTTTGCATAAGATGGGAAGACACAAGATTGCTGCCTATAAAATCCAAGGAAGTTGCCTCCCAGTCACCAAGCAAGCCCGGGAAGCTCCGAATACCATGCATGGTAAAGCCCAAACAGCAAATGGAGTCACTGTGTCCCCCACTTAACGGTGACTGAGAGATTCTGGTGCCTGATACAAACAAGAAAAGATATCTGATGTGTGGCCTGACATAAATTATGAACAAAGCACAGTTCTAAGACTTGGGAAGAGCCAGACAGCATGGCTAGACTGCAGATCCTCTGACTGCTGGCTGCAGTTTGCAATGGAGAGAGACAGACACTGGGAGAGTTTGTTTAGGATGCCAGCAGGGGCTGCAGTCGGTCGCTGGGCCCTAGAAGCTTCAGGGTTAGGATGTTTTTCATTTCAGATAAGAGGAGGGGGAAGGGGAAGGGAGGGGAAGGGAGGAGAGAAGAAGGGAAGGGAAGAGAGGGAAGCGAAGGGAGGGGAGGGGAGGAGAGGGAAGAGTAAGGGAGGGAAGAGGAGGGTAGGGGAGAAGAGATGAGATAAGATGAGATGTGATAGACCAAAATAAAATGCACACTGGAGAAAGGGGGTGCTGACTCCCTGTGAGAGTTGGGTGCACACCTTTCAGGGACCCTGAGGATGAGAAGGGCTAGGCCAGGCTTACTTCTGTTATGTTCCTGCACTACATGACTCTCAGACACTTCTCATGTCAGGACAGCCCCACAAACCAGCACCCCATTTTTCAGCATGAAGATGGAGGGGCCACAGAAGGGCCAGGGTCCTTTCACCCTGAGGCCCGGTTCTAGTGGTGAAGTGACAACATCTGCTGCCAGTCAGAGCTGCCAGTGATTGCCACAACGTGTACCTGGGAGGATCGGCTCCTCCTCTCTGCCTATCAATGACCAGGCCTCACCCAGGACAGAAGAAACTGAGTGAAGAGGAAGGACCCATGCTCTCAGTGGCACTGCCCTTACCTTGTGCACAGCCATCTTGGGCCTGTTACTGCTGGGCAGTGTGAGGCCCAGGTCCTGGGCTTCAGTTGCTGTGCAATGAGGAAAGCAGTGTCGATCGTGTGTCCCTCTTGCCTCACTCACCCTGAGGCACCTAGGGCAGTCCAGAAGAAAGGGTAACTTGGCAAACAGTGGCAGGCAATGTAAACACCATGCTGGGGATGGGGAAGAAGGAATTCCCTGGAGAGCTGGCAGCAGCAAATGGTGGCTTTCCCTTCTCCTTAATCATTCTTACAGCATCTGGCCCACCTGTGTAGGAGGCTGATCTGACTTCCCATCAGGTCTCTGTTGCTTTTGCACTCAAGGCTCAGATCTAAGGAGTGAAGCAACAGAGTCACCCCATCTCCCCTGTCCCAGAGCAGAAACTGTCTGCTCTCAAGCATTCTCTTCAGAGACTCCCCTTCCCCATTCACAGAATGGAAGCAGATGAATTCCATCAAATGTAGGCCCCCCTCCTTTCTACCTTGCGGCACACAAGTTTCTCCTGTGGTTTCCAGTTAGTCCCAAATGCGAAAAGGAGTCTTTCAGTTTGAGTATGGGATGGTTTTGCTTGAAACTAATCTATCAAGCTTGCTGAAGACAGAGCCTGGGTTGGTTGAGTGAAACCAGCAAGGCAGCGGGTGGTCACTGCCTCTGGTTGTCCCTGGGCCCATGAAGAGAGGTAGTGGGGGCAGGGAGAGAGGCACAGAGGCTCCTTTGGATGGGTGTGGGGCTCTGCCTGGGTCCTCAGCTGGTGAGGCGATTTCCTAGCTTTCAGATCAAAGTCATCCAACAAACACCCAAGGTCTCCTTTCCTTCACGTCCTAGGTCAAAGGCCTCCTCTGTGCACCAACGCCAGTTTCCGTCTTTGGTGCACCAGAAGCACCCTGATTGCCCCTCTGGCTATGTTTAGGCAAATTTCAATGAAAGCCAGCACAGAAAACAAGGAAAGGCCACCTCACACTTGGGCTTTTAATAAGTGGGATCGATGTTGAGAGAGGTTTCCCTAAATTACCAGGGTTCGTGCGTTCTCAAGCCTTCTTTGGAATGGAGTCTCCAGGTAATGATCCTATTCTTGAAGGTAAACAGAAGAGCAATTGTGCTCACCCCCAGGGTAGAAGGCACCTAAAGTGTGCCCAGCTTTGTTAAGGAGAACAGCTGAAAGGCTCAAGGAACAACAGGTCACTCCGGTTCCTGGGGCATTCAAGATTCATTTAGGAATCTTGCCGAGTAATAAAGAGATCTCGGGCCTTCTATGAGGGCTTCAATCTGCAAGCTCTGCAGGGAGAAGGGAGATGCAATGAGGTGGAGGGCATGGCCAGTACTCCTATAATGAAGATGCATCAAGAAAAATATAGCACATTTATGTATCAATACCACTTACATAATCAAAATTGTACAAGATGGAAGATGCTTTAGAAATGAGGATCTTAAGACAGGCTATTTTTGTACCAAAGTTCCTTGGAAGTTGAGCAGATATGCCGAAAGGATAGCAGGTAGGAGGATCATGGGGTACACAGTAAGGCCCAGCTGTTGAGATCTCCTTGGACTCCCGATGTAGCATTCTTTCCTCAGGTACTGGGCCAGGCCAGATCTACACAGACAGGCATGGAAAGGTTGGATACATACCTAGGGATTATGGAGGCTTTGAGGAGAAGGGTTCTAGTTTCTATAACCTGCCTATGGGAGGGGGAAAGGGGACCCCCTCTGATTACAAATCTTGGGAAAAATTAAGGATGGAGATGGGAGGTCAGGAACAACTTTCTTCTAGGCTACAGCTGGAGCTGAAGGTTTCTGGTTTCCTTTGCTCCAAAGTACTCAGTATATCACTGTGGCAATCAGGAAAACAAATTTGGACTAGAAAAAGGGAGGGAGAGGGAGAGAATATTTGCTACCTCCTGTTATTTCACTGTTGGCCAAAGGGTGCCTTGTTATCCAGAAATTCATTATACGTTATGAGCCAGTGGTCCCTAAGCCAGGAAACTGAGGCAATTCTTTAAGGTGCCATATTGAGTTTAGAGCCCATCTGATTTCCCTTACAAATAAACAGGAGCTGGGAGATCTGGTCCCCAGAGGGGACACATGGCAGGAGTCCAGGTCAAGTGGATTGGATGGTGGAAGCCATAAAGCTGTAGGATTTTGATCTTGGGAAGCCTTGTGGGAAATAGACTGAAATCAAAGCCAAGGCAAGAAAAAAAGTTGAGGATGTAGGTTAGTGCGCAGGCCCTGGATTTAGTTCCAAGTAGCACACACACACACACACACACACACACACACACACACACACACCCCAGCCCAGACCATTCATTTGATCACAATAAGGTGATCCCTGAGAAGGGAGCCATGCTCGCTCTAGGACTGTGTCACACGGCCTGGAAGAGCACCCCACAGCTCCCTTCCTCCCAGTGTGATCCCATGTGCAAGACCCTCTCATGAATGTGGCTAGATCTAGTGGTTGGCTTCTGGCCAATGGAATGTGGTGAAACAGGATATACCACTGCCCAGCCAACATCATTGTCAAAAAACAAAACAAAACAAACAAACAAAAAAATGAATAAAAGCATTAAACCAAACAAATTATAGCATTGCTGGAATATCTCATTTAGAAACACTTTGTGTATGTGTGTGTGTGTGTGTGTGTGTGTGTGTGTGTGTGTGTGGTACTAGGCATTAAGGAGGACTTTCATGTTGTTTATTTGAGCCAAGTTCTGCTACTGTCATTAAGTTTCCCAGGCTGAGCTCAAACTTGTGAACCTTCTCTGAAGAAATCATAGAACAAACCAGATCTGAGAATAGCAGGATGGGGGCTTTCACTTGGAATTATCTCACTGCGTTTGATGTAAAAGATCAAAATCAGTCTCCTTCCCAGGCAGCGATCTTGACAAAGGCGTTGTTCTCCCTCTACCTCATCCCTCAAATCCAACCCACTCCCTCACTATTTGTCCTTGTAAATACAGAACTAATCTGCCCCTCCGGCATCATTGCCCACTCTTCCTTAGCAACGTTCCCCCTTCTTTGAAGATTCACAGGTGTCATCATACACTGCAGGATGAATTATATCTGAAATGGCATGCATGACCTTCCATGTGTGGTCTTTTAAATAATTGTCACCAAATTCACTTCATTTCAGCCATCCTAGAGTTATAAGCAAACCTTGTTCAAACTGTTTGATCACTGCATACAACTGCAGGCATCTTTAGTGCCACAGATATCAGAAGACTCCAGGGCAGACATGAAAGCAGGATGTCTCAGTGCTTGGGACATGTTCAAGGATAAATTATTCCTGACACAGAGGCCTGGGGCCACCCGGATGCTCTCAGACCATGCAGCAGAAACAAGCTTCATTTTGTTTCCCTTCTTTTGAAATAAACAAGTCTGATGCTTCATCTACAATGAAAATATTCTACAAGCTGTAAAGTACAAAAGCAATGACACGCTTCCTGGGCATGCAGGGCCGTGAGATTATCATGCTCCTCAGTGCATCAGTGTCAGCCACCCCCAAAGTGGTGCTACAGTGTGTGCCTTGTTGTGTGACTGGTTCCCAAAAGTTATAGAAGTTTATGAAGATAAACCATTGCCACAATAAATATTGGTCACAAGCATCTTCCACAGAGAAATCTCAAAGCTTGCTCAACTCCTTATCTTTGATTTAAGATTAAATTTCACTTTTTAAACCAAAGTTTCCAAATCCTAAGAATTTTAGACCTTGAAAGTGATACCCATTTTTGCAGGAAAAAATTATATGACAATGTTCAAAGGGACGGATAAAAAGGGCAGGAAGTAAGTTAGATGACACATGGGAGAGAGGTTTTCTTATTTCAGCACCAGGATATCTTCCAAGTGTCTTACCTTCCTCAAAGCACCAAAGCCAGCATCCCAGGCCAAGCAAGCAACTTTGTTTTAAGAAAAAACACAGGCACAAAAGGCTTCTTTAGACAGTCACTTTTAAAGTGTTATTTCAACCCATGGCCTAGACAGTCAGAAATGGAGGTCCTGATTAGTGTGAAGCAGAAGAAAGAGGGAATTATTTGTACTAAAGATCAAATCCCACGAAAAAGCACTCTGTTGAGACTGCGGTTACTTCGTTATGCTACCTTGTCAAATATTCCTTGAAGTAAGTGAGGGAGCATTCTGACCTCAGGAATGTATTCACTCCACATTGCTTTGTTTGTTGGAGTATTTGTTAGAATACTTTGATGCAGAAAAGGCCCTGCTTAAAAAATACATTCATAAAGAAGTATGGGCAACTGCACAGGAAGTCAGCAGATCATCTAAACAGGTGGCACAACAGAGGGCGCATGAGAGCTCACCACTCTGTGGGCGCAGAGATTAGTGGTGAGCTTATGTGAGCCGAGAGGAAATTCCAGCCCACGTGCCTTGGCTCTTTAAAAAAAAAGAAGATATAAAATAGTAAAAGAAAAAAAAAAGAGCATTGGTAGTGATACAAAATTTCATTAAGCAAAGTAACAGAAATTCAGCAGTCATTGCTGTATTGCATGATGTTCTCTTCATATTAGTAGTCATTTAAGTTACCAGACATAAAACTGAAAAATCGGTTAAAAAGACAGAACAAAACAACAATGAAAAGAAAGCATAACAAATTAAAATGAAAAAAAGAATAATAAAAAATCAAGCATTAAAAATTTAAATCAATAGATCAGCAGAAATGAGCACTACAATTATCCAAGCTATCCTGCATATACACACATAATATATCTCTTTCCTTGTTTCTTTTATCCTTTCCTTAATCTCAGCTTTTCCATCTCTGACAAAATTTTTCCCTTTCACAGTATTTCACAGTATACAATATACCAAAATGTAATATATTCATATTCTAGTGACACAATATGATGTTTGCAGATATGGATCTGATTTGTTGTACTTAAGAGTATGATCTCTGGTTGCATCCATTTACCTATAAAAATCTCAAATTTATATTTTTAATAGCTGAATAGTATTCTTTTTTGTAAAAATACCACCTCTTCCTTATTTATTCCTCAGCTGATGGAGATTTGGGTTGTTTCCAAGATTTAGCTATGACAAATTGCATTGGTACAAACATGGGTGCACATCTATCACTGTGATAGGATGATTTCTTTTCTTTTAGAAAAATATGTAGGAGAAGAAAAGCTGGTTTGAATAGGACCTCCAATCCTGGTTTAGGAATCTTGACTTTAAGATTTCCACAGCAGTTGGGCCAGTCTGCACTTCCACCCACGAACACTGGAGGTTTTCTTTCTCTCCCCCAACCCCCCGCATTTCTAATCACCTGACTTCATGATGACCGCCATTCTTTTGGGTGAGACGGAATCTCAGTCTTATTTCAATTTGCATCTCTTCAATGACCATTGATATTGAACACTTTTTCATATGCTTATTTACAATTTGTATATTTTTCTATGAGAAGTGTGTATTTATCTCAGATATCCATTTTTGGATTCAGTCTTTGAATTTGGGAGCCTGATTTTTTTTTTTTTTAAATTCTTTATATGTTCTACATAGAAGTTCTCTGCCAGATGGGCAGTCAGCTACAACTTTTTTCCAATTGATAGGCTTTCTTTTTACTCTTTTGGTTATTTCTTTTGACATGCAGAAACTTCAAAAAGATGAAATACCAGTTAGTGATTCTTTGAAGTATTTCCCGTGTAGTTTGGTTTTTGTTCATGAATTCTCTACCTACCACTATGTCTTCAAGATTTCTACCTACTTTTCCCTCCAGATGTAGTGTTTCTGTTTTAATATTTAAATCCTAGATCCACTTTGACTGTAAGTTAGTGTATGGTGATAGACACGGGTCTAATTTTAGCATTTAGCATGTGGAAAGCCCACTTTCCAAGCACCATTTATTAAAGAGGCTATGTTTCTTGCAATGAATAGTTTGGCTCCTTTGTCAAAGATAAGGTGGCTATGTGTGTTGGTAGTTGTGTCTTCATCTTCTACTCTGTTCTATTGATCTTTAGATCTGTTTTTTGTTTTGTTTTGTTTTGTTTTGTTTTGTTTTGTTTTGATTTTATCCTAGAAGCTTTGTAGTATAATTTCAAGCCAGGCATGCCTTCTGCCTTTTCTTTGTTGTCCAGGATTACTTTTGTTCTTCTTGGTCTCTACTGGCTCCAGATTAACTTTAGGAATGTTTTGTCTGTGTCTGGTAGGCATACTAATGGTATGTTAATTGAGTTTGGATTGAATCTGTATAACAATTTTGGGATTATGGTCATTTTTACAGTAGTCTTCCTATCAAGGAACAAGGATTATCTTTCCATTTTGTCAAATAGTCGTTAATCTCTTTTCTCAGAGTGTTGTAATTTTCACTGTATAAGTCTTTTATTTCCCTTATGAGATTGATTCCTAAGTATTTCATTTTTTTGGATTTTTTGGGGCCACACTGGCTTGCAACTCTTTCAGCTCCCATTGAAGCTGGCTTTCCAGTTTCTCTTGGTGCATTCATTATTTGTGGATGGAAATGCTATTGAGTTTTGGGTTTTGACTTTGTAAATGTACAAAGCTCTTAGTGGAGTTCTTGGAATCTTCTGTGTGGCATATCACGTCACCTGCCAATATTGATAATTTCACTTTTTCCTCTCCAATCTTTATTCCTTTTATTTTTTTCCTCTCGCTAATTGTTTTGGCTAATGTTTCTGTAACTATATGGAATAGGAGCGGTGCCAGTGGTCATCCTAGTGTCTGCACTCTCCCTCCTGTCTTCCTAAGGATTCCTGCCCACACACAGTGGATCACTGGACCTTATCCCTCACCCATCACTCTAGCTTCATCACAGCAAGATATGTGTCCCCCACCTGCATCAGTGAGGGTTCAGCAGAAGAGCAAGGCCACTCACTGCAAGGGCCACATTGGGTTTCTCCAGGGATTGGCCTTTGGGAATCTGGGAAGGGCGGTAGTCCATTGCAGGGTTTCAGCCTCGGATCTGATGCAAGGCTCAAGGCCAGCACATGTGACTCTGGAAGGCTGGAGTCAGGTGATCACCAAACAGGTTCCTGTGATAGCCACACCTGGCATGGCTTTGCAGGCCACTGAGATCCAACGGGTGCAAGAGTGCAGGGAAGCTAGTGTGGCCTCTATGTTGCTACCCACTGGTTCCTCCTATGGCTCTGGCAGCTGAAGACAGAGATTCAGTGGGATCTGAAGGAGCTGCAGGCCAGTGTAGTCCCATCAGCAAGACTGTCCACTGGCTCACAGTCATGATTTGAAGCAGGGATGAGTGTCTCCACTATCACTATCATGTGACCATGTCTCCACTGTCACCCACAAAATGCTGCATGCTTCTCTGTGGCCTACATAACTCCACATGCAGGTAAGGAAGGGTTCTTAGAAGCAGGGTTCCAACTCAGTGCAGCTATCACATTGCCCACAAATGAGTTATTCCCATGGCCTATAAGCAGAAGTGGCACTGTGCCCATTCTATATCTAGAGTTTAGGAAAGTTGCAATTCTGCCTGGCCACCTCTTCCATCTTAGGCAACAAGCAGAGCAAGGCCAGGGCAATCACACCCAGGCTGGATTGGCTGGGCCTCCATGAATCCTTACTGAGACCCCAGGCTGGGGTGCCTGAGTAGAGCTTCCTTCCCTTTGACAACCAAAGCCCCATCCACCTGCCCATCATCCTGATCCCTGGCCTCTTCCCCTGGCCATCAGCTCACAGGCACAGAATGAGGGAGGCTAGAATCTGGTCCAAGAATGCTGCTCCCTCTCCTAACTGCAGGGTACCCACTTAAAAGCAATCAGGGTGCACACACATAAACTCACCAGTTTACCTTACCCACAACCACAATGATCCCAAACCCGGAGGAAAATGGCTGAAGAAGAGCAACATAAAATCCATGGAGAGACACAGGGACAAGGAAAGGTGAGCCTCCCCAGGCAGGAGACGCAGTGATGGGGACAAGAGGTGTATTGTCCAAGTTATACTAGGAAAGCAGCTCAGTACTACTGAAAGGCCCAGGGGATTGGGGTGACAAAACTTGGTGGCACCATGAGGAGAAGCAGTGCTTGAGAATAGCTGAGAAACAGCTTTCAGATGCAAGGAGAGAGCTCCACAACCCTGAGGGTGAAGGCCCTTCTGTTCTTGAACATACCACCCATTCCCCAGCAGAAAGCCTCCCACTTCCCCAGCTCTGTGCCAAGACAGAAGCAGCTGATGGTGTGATAACACACACTCATGTATGAGCACACACTCACAAACAAATGCATACACGTGTACACATGCATAGCCATTGGTGTGATGGCATACACCTGCACATACACACATGCTCCTAAACACACACACAAGCATGTGAGAAAATCTTTCAAATACTACCTTGAGCAAGAGGGAGAAGGCAGGCAGTGGTTTCTAAACCTCCCTCCTGTGGAGTTCAGGTACCCTCAGCCCCTTGGAGCTGTTATGTCTTCAGAAGGTAGATATTTACTTAGGGTTTATAAAAAAAAAGTCCTATGTTAAGAATAAAATTAGAGATATGTGTTCAGCAGGAGAAACAAAAACTTAATTAGAGAGAGAAGAGAAATGGGCGTGTGTAAAATCATTTTATTGGGAAAAGAAGAGAAAATAAGTAGACAGACTACTATCATGTTGGAGTTAGTAAGCGAGCCTAGAGCCAGCTTTGGTGGGTCTCTGTACTTAGCCTCTTATTACACAGGGAGAAAAGGGCTCTCCCTCTTGAGAGCTATTGTAACCACTGGCTATTTTGGTCTGTGGGACCTGTGATTTGGTCACTGTTCCTTCCACTGCCTACACACGCATTCTTGAATAAGTGCTTCTCTGATCTCTTTGGGCTGTCACAGTGCTTATCTTGTGCTCTTACATTGCAGGAGAGTTACACTGAACTCTCTGTGTCTTCGTGTATTGATATGGCCAGCATAACACAATATTCATACTTGCGTCTGTGGGCATGTCTTGGTGTCCGTGTGTACTTTATATGCTGAGTGAGTTTCTATGACACAGTCCTACGGCCCCACTTTGCCCCTGCCCTGCTGAAGGCAGAGGGCAGGGGTTGTGTGTGGCAGAAGGAGGCAGCACCTCATCAGCTCTTTTAGTTACCTGTCCTCTCAATCCATGAGTTTAACTCTTTATTTGCCAGAAATCCCACTAAGCCTTTTAACTTTCCCTACCTGTTTCTCAACTTTTTCTGCAAAGCAACCCACCTGGTGCTCTGCCAGGTGTGGAGGACATTAGGAGTTCCAGGTCCTGCAGGAACCTCCTGAGGTAGTAGGTGCAAGAGATAAGAGCTCTGCAGGCACTCATGGGCTTTCTGCTTAACCCTAGGAGCCTCGAGTGTCAAGGAAACCATAGCAAAGATGGCTGAACAGCATGAGGCCAGGAGTCCCCTCAGCCCTCACGCTGCAGGTGCAGGGGCCAGGCCTTATCTGATGACCAGGCTGGTCCAGAAGACTTTTATTACCCATTTTCCCAGAGCTGCTTCCTGAATCTTATGGCAATTTTTTCCCACTGGAAGTCTACCAGATGTCCCATCTAATTTAGTCCCAAGTCCAGACAATGAGTAAACCTCTTGTGCTGAGTTCTTGCTGCTCTGGCCCTCCACTGCAGCTTCTCCCTCCCCCTCTCTTCCTTCCACCCTGTTCCACTTCTCCCTTACTAGCCCCTGCCCTATCTGTCTCTCTCAGAGGGGAGGTAAGTCTCCATCATCTACTACTTTGTGTACCATCCTCAGCCTTGAGCTTCTTTGTCTCTGACTGTGAAAGAGACTGATTTATCTCAAAAATACAAATTGGCCCCTGTGATCAGAAAATCAGTTATTCCCAAATGTGCACCCCTGCATCTCTTCTAACATTTACATCCCTTCAGCTTCTCAAGTTTTAATGGAGGGCTAGAAGCTTAGAAAGTCAGGAAGGAAATTGGGCTTGGTGGTAGATCTGGGCCTTCTCTCATGTCCATGCGCTCTTGGGAACCTGCAGTGGCTCTTGTTAAAGTCAGATGGCAGAAAAATTGATTTTTGAATCTGTGGGAGAAGGGGGTGAGAAGATCCTCCCAAGATTCCTTTTTCCTCTTCCTGTAGTGATCCCAAGACTCCAGCTCAAATTTTCTTTGTTTCTGGATCACTCTTGCTGTGACATAGAATCATTTATCGAACACCCTTGTGTGGTAGGCTTTTGCACAGTGCCACCCAGTGTATGATCACAGACCCAGGCACGTCTGCCAACTTCTCGGGGACAGTGTGGGGTGGGTAGGTCAGCTGAGAGTAAACACTCAGACACTTTATGACACACTGAGAGGGTCATGGTCCCCACACACCCAGGAAGTGGTGACCTCATTTGGTTGGGGACTTGCATGTGGTAAATCTATGTCTATGATGTGCAGTGACAGCAGCTACAAAGCGGAGATAACAAAGAAACACACCATCCTCCAGTGGGCTGATCACGATCCACACGAATCATCATACTGATGGCTCTGTCCCCTGCCACATGGTGACAATTGCAATTTATCCATCTGTTTTCCTCCCAGCAATAATTTCCACTGTCTTCTCAGAAGAAAAACATCAGAATCTATCCGTGGGATGCTCTAGGAAACACTGCCCAGTGTCCTCCAAGCTGCCAAGGCCATAGGACACAGGCACACCTAGGAACGTTACAGGCCACAGGAGCAAGAAGACATAGTAACCAACTTCCTTCCCCAAAAGTGGAGGGGACTCTTGGAGAAGATAAAGGGCCTTCCACAGGAACTCTGAGGAGAGCTAAATAAAAGTGGGCTTCCATTAATTTCTTTTTTTTTCCCCAAAAATAAACAAACCAGTTCTCATAACAAATCTAAGAAAAATTACTTTGACTTACATTAATTTATTTCATTGTCCCAAAGTTCCCAGGAGGTACAGATAGTAAACAATAATGATTTCTTTAATCTAATGATATTGGGTAAATCATGAGAGAACTGGATCTGAGTCTAATTCTCTTGACCTCTGTTCTTTCCCTCTCCCCTGCCTCTCCTCTCTTTTCTCCTCTCCTTTCTCTACCCCATCCCCACCATTCGCCATCTTGTCTTCATTATATGTCAAGGGCCAGGAAGTGAGTACAGGAGCCCTGACAGAGGGAGAGAGGCTTAGAGAAAGAGAGAACAACATGGAGGCCACTTTACAGG
This sequence comes from Capromys pilorides, assembly GCA_004027915.1. NCBI lineage: Eukaryota > Metazoa > Chordata > Mammalia > Rodentia > Capromyidae > Capromys > Capromys pilorides. The sequence continues at coordinate 17,796 of PVKN010003438.1, forward strand.
AGATCAGAAGAAGGGACCTTGGCTGGAGGGAAGGAAGGAAGAACAGATGCTTTCAGGGTTGCAGAACAGACAGAAGCTGCACTTGGACCTCAGCCATATGGATCTGCAAATTCATAAGAAGGTGCCGAGGCAAAAGTGGGAGCAGAGGGGACAGGAAAGCAGATGCTGGAGGAGGCAAGGGACAGGGTCAGCGTCTAGGGCAAAATAGCCTTGGAACAAAGAGAGGACTGGGCTTCTTAGACTGAGAATGAAACACAGAGGAAGAATGGAAATGTGGTCCCTGCTGAAGCCTGCAAGACAGCAGTGAAGTCAGTGATCTCATTTTCCCTGGTAGAGTAGGATTTGAGGTCACATGAACAATAACATCATTTTGGGGACAGACATAAGTTTTCAATGTCTGCCATGGGAATGAAGCTGGAAATTTCACAAGAAATATATAATAAGAGCAATTTCTAGCACAAGGCTGGAGGGTGTCATTTCTCAGCTGCTAAGAACAGTGGCCACATTTGAAGTAATTTCATGAACTCCACACTGCTGAGCCTTCAACCATACAGCAACAAGGTGCTGGAGAGGGCCCCATGTCAGCAGTCAGGTCTCCTAGGTCTGGGCCTGGCACCTTCACCTACAGGGGTTGAAGCCAACATGTCCCAGGCACAGAGCTGTGGTCAAACCTCAGTGGCACTTGTATCCATCCTTAGCCATGGAAGAAATAAGACTTGGTTCTTATGATGTGACATCCCAGTGAGAGTGCTGAGGCCAGCAAGGTGAGTAGAGTGCATTGCAAAATGTGAAGCCACAGAGAGAAGAGAGATTGGTGTGCCCTGGGTGGCAGTTCCAGGCTTCCTCCAGACAGCAAAGCCTGCAGGTGCTCCAGCCCCTGTGTGTAGGACAGTGTGGGCAGACATCTGTGCTCATCTGGTGTATGCTATAACCCCCTCTGAATGACTTGTAGTACCTTGTACAATGCAGCTGCTATGAAATTGTTGCTACTCTGTTTTAAAGGAATAGTGACAACAAAAGGGTCTGTGCATGTTCAGTGCAGGCATGAGGGTTGTAAAAAATATTTTTGATCCACAGGGAACAGTTGGGTCAGCTGACAGAGAATGATGGGATGGCTTAAAGGAGGCCCACAGGTGGATGGCTGCACCCTCAAGCTAAGAGGTCTTGTCTTAGTTACTCTGCTCTCATTGCTGGGACAAACACTTGACACTGAAAATGAGGGAAGGAAAGGTTTATTTAGCTCATAGTTACTAGAGGTTTCAGTCCATACTCAGTTGGCTCCAAGGCAAAATGGCACATGGCAGAAAACAACTTTTCATGGCAGCGGGCAAGAGTAAGAGCAAGGGAGACAGTAGCAGTAGCTTAAGCAGCTAAATTCTCTTCCTTCTTTACATTGAAAGGCAAATCACCTGCCCCAGGGGAGGTGTAGCACTGATTCCCACAATAATCAATTACAAATTCCAGAAGCCACCCCATGACTGCATGAGGCTTTGGGGGGACACCTATACACAAACCATAACAGGTCTCAATGGTGGGTCTTACACTTGTGAGCTGATGGGATGGTGTGCCTGCTCCCTTTCTTCCTTAGAAACAGCTCTAATTTTGTTGGGGACAATAATATGGCCAGCTAGTAGAGCTACATGTCCAAACCTCTTTGGCAGATAGAATGGCTTATGACCTCTTCCTAGTTGAATTGAGTGAACAGATGCCAGTGGATGAAGTTTCCAGAAAGATGTGGGGATGGAGTAGAGAAGAAAGAGGAGGAGCATGCTCAGCTCTCCCTTTATTCATGCCTAGAATGTGGAGTAGATTCCAGCCAGAGAAGAGAGTGCTCAGCCACTGTCTTTGATGAAGAAAGTGGTGTTCACCATGGCTCTGGATCCTGACTTTTATGAGCCATGTCCAGGCCCAGAGCTGAGCACCTTCCCCTTTGTCTATGAATTTCAGGACTGCTGATTGGTCTCAGCTCTTCCCTGAGCAGCCACTTTTGCCCCACTAGGTATAATCCCTATCCACACACTAAGTGAGATGCAACTTGAGACACTGAGAGTCTCTTATCCGCTTCAACTAGAACTTTGTGTAGCAACTGTCCCTCGAAAGAGTCAGACCATCCTTTGACTCTCAAGAGTCATTTTGTATAAATGGAGTTCCTGTGTGTGTAGAGGTGCTGTGGTGCTGAGAGCAAACTGGTCAACCTCTATGAACTACGTGTGGTATGACAAGCGGGAAGGAGCCTGGCTGGTTTTGTTAGTTTTCCTGGGGCTTTGGTCTAAAAAGAGCTGTTGCTGATCTGATTTCACACTGATAACTTCCTTTACACTTCACCTCCTAATCAAAAAGGCTCACATCAGGACAGAGAAACAGACTGAACATTTCCCATCCTTCCCTTGGGGCTCCTTAGCTCTCTATAGCATGGCTGAGCTGGCAGAGCAAAAGCAATTCACTGTCCAGAGTTTCCTGGCAACCTGCCCTGCTCTGTCTGCCTCCCTTGTCAGAGAGCCATTGCGAAATTCTACCAGAAAGCTGCCTTCAGGTGACTCTGGTAGAAGAGACATTACACCTAGCTTCCAATACATGCATGATGGGGTATCCACACATGTTTAGGTGTGCACATGCACATGAGCACTCAAGCTGGGGATGCATCTGGCAGAAGGAAGCTGTCACAGCTTCCCGCCCTGACTCCATTTTACCTTCCCTGTCAGCAGCAAGGTCCCTCATCCAACCACTCCCAAATCAAACTACCTTTTGATTCCCTGTTTTATTCCAGGTTAACTGCTATGTCCTCAGCTTTGCTTAAACCCATGCCATCACCCTGAAAGACAAGTGTGGTTAGGACAGCTTTTTGATGAAAATGAAACAGATCACAAAGTCAAAAGCTAGGAAGATGTTCTGGTCACTTTGTCGCTAAGGTCACATGGGAACTTGGAGTACAACCATGATCCCAAATCCAGTCTGTGGAAAGGGGCCTCCAGGGACAGGTCACCATGTTGGGTGTCTGGGCATGTCTGGGTTTCCCTGGCATTACTGAAGTTTCTATGGTTGCAAAGAAAAATGGTTTTAGCATAGAAGAGAAAGAACTGGGCTTGAACTTTCCCTCTGCCAGTTACACGTTGTTACTTTGGTTGTGTTCTGAGATCGCTTTGAGCTGCCATCTGTCTGGCCAAAGCTTGGAGGTAGCAGTGTCTGTCACAGTCACAGGCACTAACTGAAACAACAGACGTTAGAGCTCCCAGCTCCAATCTTGGCTCAAAATGGATGCTTTATTAAAAAAATATTAATTTTAATGAGAATGAAATAACAAGGAGAAAGTTACATTAGTAGGACAGTTATAATAATTAATACATTGCATTTTGTTGTCATCATCGTAGTTGTTCCAAGCACAAGATGATATCTTTTCTAAACACTTAATACAAATTTTTCTTCTCATTGAACTAAGAGAAAGTAGCTACATATATAATCCAATAGTACATAATAGTAGTGAGTTATTGGCAGAACTGGCAATGTTGGAAGCTGTTGACTTGAGCCTTTACAGTTCAGTATATTAATATGGTTTTTCTTTTTATACCTCATGGTTAGACTTTTCTGCTGGATGGTTAAAACCAAGATAAATGAGACCTATATAACAAAAAATGTAACTTTTGTATCTGTGAAGTTCAGTCAAATCCCCTCAGGATTTACCCTGAAATCATGCACCACATTTTGTAGATCTTTTGTCAGTGTCAGTAATCTGGATGAGTCACAGTTATTGCTTGACCAGTTTGATCTCTGTGAAAGCCTGAGAGAATGTTTTCTCTCCAGGTGACACTCCTTAGGTCCACTATACACCATTAATCCCCTTCCTCTGTGGCCCCATAATCTCCTTGAAGAGAAAATTTGGTATACCACTGAGTTATAGGATGTTATAGCACAGGTTCTCTTATATCCTGAGTCCTCACTGACAATAGATGCTTCTTAATGTGAGTTTCTTTCTTCTCTCCTCTCTCAGATCCAAAGCAACCATGAACTCTTCATAAGAGGACAAATTCCCACTGTCACTGTGACCCTCTCCCAATCTTAAGGATTAAAGGTGTGTGATAACTAAGCTACTCCATTGGTTGATTTAGCATAGGTCTAAGCATGGCCTGGCTGTGGACAGCACCAATCAATAGGCTTGAAACCTGGATGGGATGCCCAGCAGGCTCTCTGCTTGCTAGTTGCTGCCTGTTGTGCCATGGGCTGTTTCTCTTCTGCCATGAGCCAAAATAAACCTTTCCTCCTTGTAACTTGTGGGAGTTGGGTATTTGTCCTAGCAATGAGAAAAATAAGACACCTAGTCATCTTATCTTCATTCCTTCCAGCTGTGCAGTAAGGCCAATGTTATCTCATTTCACAGACAAGAAATGGATTTAGAAAAGCTAAGAAACTCATCTGAGAGCACCTAGCAGAGTTGGGATTTGCAGCAGTCAGTGGGATTTTGGAATCTGACGGCTGTTAGGGTGGGAACGAAAGCTCCCAAGTACAGTGGGAAACAGTAAGGAGGGCCAGCTCAAGCTGTTCTCTCACAGACTTGCTGCACACTTGCTGGTGTAGCCAGAGAATCAGAGGCTCTGGGCTTCTCTTTTCCTGTGTGTCCTCAGGGAAGACACTGCCTGCCCCTCTTGCCTCTCAGGGTATTGTGGAAATGCATGTCAGGAGATGGGGAGACTGAATTATAAAAGTTACATTTTAGTCAGGTATGGTGGTACACACCTATAATCCCAGCATTCTAGGGGACTGAGGCAGGAGAACTGCAAGTATAAGTGAGGTCTAGGCAACTAATGACTTAGCAAGACCTTGTGTCTAAGTGAAAACTTTAAAAATGGATGAGAACATAGCTCAACATGAAGGCCCTGGGTTCCATCTCAAGTTTTATTTAAAAAAGGCTACAAATAATATGACTGAGTGATATGCTTATACAATAGTATAATATAGAAATCCATTGGACTGAAATAAAATTTAAACTTCAACTTACATTTCACTTCATCTTAAAATAAAAAAATTATGAATGAATTTACTGATATTAAGCATGGATGTCCTACTTTTTATTGGGCATGTGATCAGTTTTGAATATTACAAATCAAATAATAAATAATAAAAATGCACAATATTGGTGCATCATGGTAAGCTGTGAGCAGTGTGGTGGAGACACAGCGCAACCACCAAGTAACAGCTCAGCTTGTACTGAACCTGATCAAATGCATAGCTTATTCTTTCTGTGTCCAGCATAGCAGAAAGACCATAGAATCATTCTTTTTCTCTTTTCTTTTAATGAAATTTACTTACAGAGTTTAACTGTCCATTATAATCTACAGCATCTTGTCATCACTGGTCCAAGAAGGCTGAATTTTTTTCACTTCATTCATTCATTCATTCATTCATTCATTCACTCATTCACTCATTTATTCACTCATTAAATTGTAATGCCACGAATGCCCACTACTCAAAAACATCGCCTGTATTTATGTGCTGCTTTCCTCCACTTTCCTTTTGTGTCTAACCACACAGAGGTAACAAGCATCCCAAGTTCATGATTCTCATTCCTTTGCTTTAGAACATTTGTTCATATATATGTACATTTATAACCACAGATACTGCAGTTTAGTTTTTGCTTGTTTCTGGGTTTAAATAAATATACCAGTCTAAAAATGATGGGAACTTTTTGTTTGTTTGTTTACTATGAGGTTGAATGGTATTTACATATTTGTGGAAAGCTGCAGCCCACTCTACTTCACTCCTACAAAATTTTCTATGGTGTGATTATACCAGAAGCTCTTCTGCTTCCTCTGAATGGACATTTTTAATCATTACCAGTGCCGTTAAGATTAACTTGGTTGTGAATGTGAATATTCTTACTCTCTCTCCTGCTACTCTCCCTAGATTTGTCCTTGGGGGATACATCAAGGCCTGGAAGTCTGGGGTGATAAAATGCAATGAATCTACAAGGATGAAGATATCCACTTTATCAGTTTTGTTCCAGCTCTAGCACAATGCCAGATGCTTGCAGAATGAATGTATGCACTATGTCCAGTGGTATCAAGTCTTACGTTGGGGACTCTCCATGCATAGCTGTTTATTTTCTCTTCAACATTGTGACATAGGTATTATTATCTCTGTTAGAAGTGAGGAGCAGGGCTGGTGGAGCAGAAAGAATCTATTCCCAGTGGCTCCACTTGAGAGGGAGCTGGGATTTGAACCAAGTCTGACTTCCAGGTCCCTGGTCCCTTACTGATTTGTGAAGAGCACAAGAAGCAGGATGTAGGGAGTCCAGCAAGCATTAGGGCCCTTCTTCCTAAGGAAGAGCTGGAGTGCATATGTATAAGTAAATAAAGGAGCTTAGAAAATGGTGAAGGGCCAGGGAGAGAGCTCAGCAGTCTAAGCACCTACCTAGAAAGTGTAAGGATCCAGGCCCATGCTGAATCAGTCTCTGAAACTTGGCATGGTGGCACACACCTATAATCCTACCACTGGGGAGGCTCAGACAGGAGGATCACCATGAGTCTGAGCTACAGAGCAAGATCCTGTACCAAACAAACAAATAAATAAAAGATTAAAAAATGTTTGCTTGTTTAAAAAAAAAAAAAAAGAAAGAAAGAAAAGATAGGGCTGGCCAAGTAGCTCAGTGGATTAAAGCACCTGCAAGCAGGACCAGGGACCAGGGGTTGGATTCTCTAGGCCTGCCATGCTAGCCTCACCCCCAGGGTGAGCTAAAACAACAATTGAGAATGGGTGTGGCATGTGCCTATTAATCCTAGCTTTTGGGAGGCTGTAAATAGGTGGATTGATACGAGTCCAATCTAGTAGTGAGACCCTGAACACCCTGTAGACCCTTTCTTAACATACAAAAAAAAAAAAAAAAAGAATGAGGATAGGAAAGAAAGAAGTTAAATTATTATTATTTGCAGATGACATGACAATCTACAAGGAAGACACCAAAAATTACATAAAAAGACTTCTGGATTTGGGGCAAGTGAGATAGCTCAGCCAACTAAAACACCTGCTGAGGAAAGCTTAGGCAAGCACCGGGACTGTGGTTCAATCCCTGGCACCACATGGTGTGCCAGCCCTATCCTCAGGGCAGGCTGAGTCAGCCAGAGTCTGGGCATAGTGGTGCATGCTTGTAATCCCAGCGCTGGGGAGGCTGAAAGTAGGAGGACTACCTCAAGTCTGAGCTGCATAGTGAGACCCTGCAACAACCAAATACATTTTTTAAAAAAAGACTTCTGGATTTAACAAGTAAATTTAGTAGTGTAGATGGATATAAAGCCATGCACAAACATCAATAAAACATTCTTGTATACATATAACAAACTCACTGATAGAGAATTTCGGAAAGTCACCTTTCACAATAGCATCAAAAAATGAAGTACTTAGGAATCAACATAATGAAGGAAATAAAAGACCTTTACATTGAAAACCACAATATTCTGACAAAGGAGATTAAAGAGGATATTACAAAACGGGAAGCTATCTGTTATTCATAGGCAGGAAGAACTAACATAGTGAAAATAACCAGATTTTCAAAATTGTTATACAGATTTAACGCAATCCCAATAAAATGCCAAAAGAATTAGAGAAGGAGAGAACACAATCATAAAATTCATTTGGAGCTGAAATCTAACATATCAAAGGCAATTCTGAACAACATTGGTAAGGCAGGGGCATCACAATTCCTGACTTGAAATTATACTACAAAAGTACTGTAATAGAACAGCCCGATAATTAAGGGGAAACAGACCCAAGGATCAATGAAACAGATTAGAAGATGCAGAAACAGCGCCAAACATAATCAGCTGCCTTATCTTTGACAAAGGGGCCAACTACCTTTACTGGAAGAAAGATAGCCTCTTTAATAAATGGCAATGGAAAAATCTGACTTTCCCTATGCTGAACGTTAAAACTAGACCTTCATCTTTTGTCATGCTCTAAAGTTGACATGGATCAAAAATCTTCATATAAAAGCAGAAACACTTAAACTGCTGGAAGATAGAATAAATATTATCATGGACTGATCAGTCCACCGATCTGCCTAGAGAAGAGTGCAGCATGGGATAAAGAAAAGGAGGCACATTTTCAAAGAGCATGGGGCTGGGAGATCAATACCTCAGTATGGGTAGAGACAAAGACACCCCAAGATAGCTTCTATTTAGAGGTGCACACAATAAGTGAAAGAAGTATTGGATGTCTCTAAGGGCGATGCTGATCCTAAGCTAATGAGAATTATACATTGGTTAGGATGTTGTGGTATGCAAAGTATTCTTACAACAGGAGGTCAGAAGAGATAACAGGTAAACGAGCTTGTTCTTTGTCCCAGACAAAATCTATTTTTAAAAAATTAGTATTTACTTCTCAAGCAACCAGGATGTCTTCAGCTGATGTAATCTTGCCCTGAAATGTCATAGCATCACAGGAGCTTTTGGGCCTCAACCAGGGACACACAGGGTTATGCTTCTGCATATCATAGCCAGGTGGAAAGGCAAGATACTAGGCTCAGATGAGCCATAATCATAATTTAACTATGAAATAATTTTCCCCCAAATTATTCAAAATGACTCTCAACAGATCCCTGTTTTATTTTTATTTTGTTAAAGAAACTGAGTCATCACGACCTCTTGTTGCAGTGTCTTCAGACATTTGGTTTGAGCTCCTCTGGGGCAGAGTAAGAAGAGATTGAGGAGACATAATCCAGTTATGATTAGCATAACAATATAAGCCAGAATCGAGCTTTGAAATAATAGAGGGACTAAGTTGATCAAGTACATCAGAAGATTAATCCCACTTTGAATCTGCTTATCAAAATTAGCAGAGTGCTGGAACATAGATAAAACTATTTTTGGAGGGTATCATGATCCATAGCTATGATTTTGTGCATTGCTTCTTGTACATGCTTTTGTAAATGTTCCCATGGGTGCCTACATTGATTATAAGGTAAAAGACTAATGCAAATTGGAGTAATGTTATAAAAATGTCTGATGTCTTGTTGTAACTGTAAATTTTCAATCTGATCTCTTATCCAGAGCACAAACACACTTAAGATTGAAGCTTAGCATCTCTAGAATGCTGTGCTTTCTAGGCCTCATCAGCAGTTTTTGTTCAATGATCCATGAAATCACTATTTGAGCAGAGTGAGCCAAGGCAATAAAGGAAACAGCTACACTTCAAACCAGTACTATCATTGAGACTATGACAGCAATAATCAGTCCCAGCATTCTCTTAGCTCTGTGCATGAGATAATCAAGCAGAATTTATAACAAATCAGCAGTAACCATATATGCCCATAGTTCAATTAATTTAACAGCAACACAAACTTCTGAGTACATCCTAGGATCATTAGAGTCTTATTTTGTACAGATCTAAAAGAAATAAAATGACTCAAGGTGCATTTTTCACAGGTGTACGTACTAATATTCCATCAGAGGACAAGGGATTTTTGTACAATACAGCGAGATAGAATGATATTATTAGTCTGATTCCCCATTGAGGTCACTTAGTCTTTGCGCGGGGAGGAGGAGGCCTTCCTTGTTTTCTGTCAGGGAAATTCCATCTTTATGATATTTAGACCAACAATACCTAACCCAATGATTATGCTTGTCACACTGTGGGCAAAGACCTGGTTTGGTCTCGTTATCCCTAGATTAGAATTACTGAAAGTTTCAGGGTTGCTAGAGTTATTACCTTGGCTTGCAAATGTGCATTATTGGTGAAGCTATCATTTTAACTTTGGTAACAAAATTAAAATGTGTTAACATTTTAGAATTATTTTTACCTTGTATTTTAAGATCCAGTCTAGCTTGAGATAAAGCAGACCTTCTATGAGTTTCCAAACTGATGTCCTGACAAGCCTTAATTTACTGTTTAAATCTTCAGAGGCTTGCAAGGCAATCAAAGCCTGTTTCCAGTCTTGGTTAGCATTATCTTAAGGGAGCTGAAGAACAACTATGCAGGTTGGTTGAGCAAGAAGAATTTATCTGTGCACAGCTTCTTTATTTGGAAAATGAGCTGTGTATAAGACATTGTTATGGTTTATGTCCATTTGTTCCCCCAAAGCTTCATGCAGTCATGGGGTGGGGACTTCTAGAGTTTGAGATTAATTACGATCAAAGCTGGATTATGGGTTTTAATGCTGCTGGGATTGATTATGAGTGTGAGCACTTCCTCAGCCTGGGGTAGATAGCCTGGAGGCAATTTAAGAGAGACCGACTTCCTCTATGTTGTCATTGTTGCTGCTACTCCTCCTATTTGCTCCCTGGCTTTTTGGCTCCGCCATCTCTGCCCTGTGCTGGTCTGTCTTGGAGCCAGAAGAGTATGGATTGGAACCTCCAGTAACTGTTAGCTAAATAAACCTTTCCTTCCTTCATTTTGAGTGTTGGGTATTTACTTTACTCAACAAAAATAGAGTAATTGAGACAGAATTTGGCATCAGAGAAGTGAGGTCATTGCTGTGGCTAAACCTGACCATATGTATTGCAAGCTTTTAGAATGGCTGAAGGGAAAAGACAGGAAAGGTTTGTAGATGCTGTCTACTCTACTTGTGAGGCACTGGAACAGCTTCAACTATTCTGTTTGGGAGATTCTCATTAGAACTCAAAAGACCAGAAGGCTGATAGAAAGGCTGCCTGTAAAGACCAGGCTGGCAAGGTTTCAGCTAGGAAGAAGGACTGCATTGGTTGTTGGACTCCAGATGATGTGCTTTTTGGCTTGGCATAATCTTTGTCTACATTTTTCTTGAGTACAGAGATTTGACTTTGCCTGAGAATGAGTTTCAGCATGGCAGACTAAGTAATCTTTCAAAAGAAATTTCAAAGCAGCCAAATATTGAGGGAGTAGCATGGCTGTTGCTGGGAGCTTTTAGCCAGATTTGTGTTGAGAATCAAGAGCACAGAGCCCATCAGGATGACTTAAAATGTTTTCAGTTTGACTAGAAAGGAAACTCCAATAAAGTCGTGGACTGCAAAGATAGGGCTGATAGGATCTCCACTGCCATGTAGGAACAAAAGAAAAGAAAGGATAGCCTGAGGACATTACAGGAGGCAGCAGGGCTCCACCCTTTGCAGCCCAGAATTTCAAAGGTGAGGGACTTTACCTTGAGCAGGAAAGTGCAGAGCACCATGTTCCAGAATGGTGGTAGTGTCCTCAACAGGTTTCAGAATGGCGCTGGCATTGACTATTTATTCCCCAGAATCAGAGTCAGAGTGCTCAAGGATCCAGGCACTTGACCCATACAGACAAGAGGAAGGAAAACCAGATTACTACTCCAGCTGGCAGCAGAACTTGGTATCATCTATGTGGTAATTGAAGAGTGCAGGAGTTGTTAGGTTAAGGCTTCCACCTTGATTTCAGAAGATGGCCTGGGAGGCCAGACAGTGTGCCCCTGAGAGGGCAGTGTGTGAAGCTATGAGTGCTAAACTGATTCAGTGGGAACCCCAGAAGTTTGGAAAAGCCAGGAACATGGATAATACAAGAGAAACTGCAAGGAGGGAGCAAGACCAGCCTAAAAGAGAAGCCATGGGAGCTACCACCTAGAGTTCCATAGAGACAGAGCCACATGAAGCTCACAATTTTACACAAATTGTTTCCAATGTTTCAAGTATGGACTCAAACTTCCAGTAAGTATGAGCTAAATAATGTGTGCCCTGCTGGATTTTGGATTTGTGTTGTCCCAATGCTTGGTATCCTGTTGTGTGTACCTTTTGGAATGGTAATGTTCATCTTGTGCCTTTGAATGTTGGATTTGTTTGACTTTTCTTTTGTACAGAGGCTCATAGCTAAGAGTTTGCCTTAGGTCTTGGAGGAGACTTGAGACTTGGACTTTTCAGCAATGTTGAAATTGTTGGGACTTTGGCAACTCTTAGAGATGGACTAAAATGTCTTTTGCATAAAGAGATATGCATGAGTCTTTGTGGGTAGAGGGGTGGAATATTATGGTTTGTGTGCAGTTGTCCCCCAGAGCCACATGTAGTCATGGGATGGGGACTTCTAGAGTTTGAGATTAACTCATGATCAAGGCTGGATTATTGGTTTTAGTGCTGCTGGGATTATGGGTGTGAGTACTTATCCAGCCTGGCGTGGATAGCCTGAAGGCAACTTAAGAGGAGATAGACGACTTCCTCTCTATTGCCATTGTTGCTGTTACTCCTCCTATTTTCTCTCTTACTCTCAGCTGCACCATGTCTGTGCCAGTCTTCCCTGGAGCCAATCAAGTATGGACTCAAACTTCCAGTAAGTATGAGCTAAATAAACCTTTCCTTCCTTCATTTTGGGTATCATGTATTTGTATCAGCAACAGGAGAAGAGTAACTGAGACAGATATTTAGGAAAGAATAGACAGCAACTCCATCCTTGGACACAATAAGCTGAGCTCTTATATGTGCTACCTGTTCAAAAGTCTCATTGGTGTACTGTAAGGAGCCTGTTCTGGAGCTCATTAGAGTCTGTAGCAATTTGGTAATAGTTGCAAGCCCAGGAAAAATTTATAGGGATTCTTGCCAGTTAAATCCAATCTACCACTTCTAATGCAATACATAACAAGAATAAAGACAAAAATATATTTGCACTGTGTGGAGCCAATGGGGTCCCAAGTACAGTCAGAACAAAGGCCTCTACCTAGAACTGAACCTGAATTTTGTTAACTTGTGAAGAGGAAGGTGACTTAGGGTTGAGTGACTGTGAGAATGCAAGAAATACATGAGTACTGTGAGCTAGGCTGGGAAGGAGGTACCATGGCACCTCTACAATACGTAGAGTTCTCTAGCAAGAGTACAGGTATTCTGGTAACAGGTAGCTTCTAAGTTAGGAGGAATCTACATAATATAGTTTGAGGAAATATCTTGTGTTTTGGGTCAGTTGCTTTCTCTCTGATGTCTAACTTTTGTTTCCCTGGGATGTCATTGCCTCTTTTTCAAGGCTCAACCCCAGTTTAAGAGATGACATTTCCTGACTTAGTTCACACTTAATAGTAGGGAGCTACAGTCAAGGCATCATTGACCTTTTGCATTGCTTCAGAAAGTTCACCTAGCTACATCCCAGCCAAACTCAGTACACCCTGTGGTGTAGATGGGGTCTTATTCCTTCTCCAAGGCTACCAACTTTACCAGCTCACACTCTTCATTTCCTGAATCTCAGGCAATCATAGATGCAATGCCTCTGCAATCTGCCCGTTTATTTTGGGCTGCATGGGCTGTGCCATCAACACCCATGTAACTTGGTCATTCTGTACTTAGCTCTGCTCCTTAATTCTCTGACACCTAGAAATAGTTTGAAGCATGTTGTTCACTTGCAAGCTTAATAAAATATGAAAATCTTCCCTGTGTCTTCAGAAGAAACCAAATAATCTTTGTAATCAAACTCACAAAGTCTGATTTCTATGTTATGGCCACCAGCCAGAGTGTGTTCTCACCAGGCAATGGGAAGTAGTGTGGAGGAACTAAGGTTATGTCCCATACTAATCCTGAATCTAGTAAAACCCTGCTCACCTTGGAACTGAACTCATCCCTAAAGCCCACACAGCTCTGCTTTCACCACCTTTCCCTATTTGAGAGAGCTGCCCTGTTGCGTGTCAGGCTAACTGGAAATGAAACCAAACAAAGTCTTACAGCCGGAAAATCTATTTATTTTTAAGTGACAGTCTTAAAGGTTGTATCTAGAAGGAAACATGGTCTAGTTGTGAAAACTGAGAGTGATTTATACCATGATTCATTCTGGTCTTTTTCTATATCAGGGATACAAGATCTTGTTGATTTCATTTAAACCAGAAGTGACCCAGCTGTCCTCATTCTTCCCACCAGGGATAAGGCCCTAAGAAATCAAGACGAAGGAAGCATCTGAAAAGGAGAAATTCTTACTGGGCTAAGTGTTGGGATTTATGATCAAATGTGAGCAAGGAAAAGGATCAAATAGGAAGATTTATACTTACAAATTTCTACCAGGCACCTGAGAATTAGTAATTTGGTTCCTTGGCTGAGTTTGGAGTCACTCATCCCCGGAGCCTTCAAAGGTCATGACGTACATCGATAACCAGTTTCCATCCTTCAAGCAGAGAAGTGGAATCTGCCTGTACATCCCCAACAGGACCATACAGGCTTGCTGTCTGAAACACTGAGTTTCTTTTTATAACCTGGAGAAACAACAGAGACACTGCTCTGAGCAGATCTGCTACTCCATAGGTAGTGGAAGATTAATGAAAATCTGAAAATGAATTTTTAGTACAAATTGAAGTATATTAGCTAGATCAAAACATTTAAACATGGAGGCTAAGAGAAAAAAATTAATACCATAAAAGGTTGTTGGTAGACTGGTTTGCTTTGAGCAGAGAGGGGGGGGGAGTGGGGGGAGTTCAAAACTGAGTGAAAAGATGATGGAACCTGAGTCAGGAAGAGGAGCTGCAGGGCTTTCTGTACAGCATGGTGGCCGCAGCTCCTATCCACACAGGTGCTCTTGAACGTTGCTAGCAGGGCATGTGGAGGGTCCTTACCACAAACAAGTGTGTGTGTGTGTGTGTGCTATGGTACATGTGCTACTCAGCCTCAGTTACTCATGTCTCCATGAACTTTAGATCATGATGCACAGAACAAATATGTACAGTTTGAAATGGACAACTCAAAATAAATTGAAGAAGAAAAAGATTAAGCAAACAAAATATAAAAAGAGCAAACACAGGAATGAGTTAGCAATATCAGGCTTCTATACATTTGAGTAGTAGGTGGTATACAGGACAGGTCACATCACCATCTCAGGGCAAGAGGAGTTTTGCTTTAATGATGATTTAGGCTCCACTCACTTTTCAATTCTCCAACAAAGAAAATTGAAAATAACTGGTGTGCATATGCCACTCTAATGTGATTTATTTAACTCTTTGGGGAAGATTAGAAGAGGAACAGTGGGATCAAATGGAATTGCTATTTTTAGCTTTTTGAAGAATTTGTATACTCATTCTCTCAACAGCCACAATTCTTCCTGAAGTCAGACCCCTTCCAGTGACTCTCCCCAGTTTTGGCCTTCAGTTCCTGTGTGCACTGAATTCCTCAGATAAAAGGACATGGGCTCTGTTGTGTATTGCAGAGCAAGCTGAGGAGTTACAGCCATAGAAATGCTGGCCTCAGCCTCAGTGGGAAGCTTTGTCCATGAACTGACTGTTCCTGGCTTACAATGGACTCATACTTTTTCAACCATTCAGAGGTACAAAGCAATGGAAATAAGATATTTGGGCTTTTAAATTTAGATCTTTGCTCCAGGTTCATGATAGGTGGTCCTTACTCTGTCCTAGTGGGCAATGGCCTACAGCACCCAGGCAGCCTGGTTATGAGAACAAACAGTTCACATGTCACACTTGGGTGTTTGGAGTGGATTTGTGACTGACAGGATTACCAGCTTCTGATGTGTTCTCATGTAAACCAAGGAGTCCTCCACAGCCCACGCGCTACTCTCGCTATGTTCAAATCAATGATCCACTTAGTAGCAGCTTGCACAGATGCTGTCAAAGCCAAGTGGGGAAAGCAGGGGAGCAGCACTGAGGGGTGTCTTGTTCTGGGCAAGTCCTCACAAGCGCATCCATGACACCTCCTGTGAAAATCTGTTCTGAACCCAGCATCACCATGTGATCCTTCCCTGCTTCATTCCTCTGCAATAAACAGGGTTCATCCCCTGCCCTCTTGGTGACCTGATTCCCAGTGAAGATCCCAGCTCTCATTCAATCAGCGAGTTTAGAGGGGAAAATGGAAGAATCAACACAAAAGGCAGGCTGCTACCTCGGTCTGTTTCCAACCAGCGACACAGCTGTCTCTGAGGCCAACAGGAGTGGGGAACATTATTCTGAGCAAGGCTGAGATTAAACCCACAAATGACTTGAATCTCACTCTAGCAAGAGATCAGAATTATGCCACAGTGTTTACAGGTTTACAGATCTGCCTGGGGCACCTGACACTCCTCATCATGATTTATTATTACAGGACACAGATTAGCTGAGACTGGGCTGGAAATGGATTTCAGCTGAGTATTTAACTCACCCAATTTAAAGTGCAGAGTTGATGGTCTTGCTTCTTGATTTATCCATTGTAATGGGAGTCCCCAGGCTCATTTCAGACCAGCATTGTTTACATTCCCTGGCAATAATCCATTAAACATGGTAAAATGCTACAAATGCATTTCTATGCTGGTGATGGGGCTCCTGCAGAGTGGCAGCTAAAGTATTTACTTCCCTTTTTACTTGAAATCACAGCTCAGTTTCTAAAGGCACAAAGGGCCTTTTGTGTTTGAATGTAAAGAAGAGAAAGTATGTGACAGCTTTTAGAAGGACTAATAACAGGCTTGGCGGAGCTGGCTGCCAGCTCTGAAGGAGCCCATTGCAGTAGTTATGGTCATTAGAACACCCTGGCATCTGAAGGAATCCATCAGGGTTTTCATGCTGTTGCTGCTGTTTGGAAAGTGTGGGGGAAGGGCTTCCTGTGTTGCTGTTTGCATTTCAGTGCTGGGACAGGGACATTGCAGTGATGGTTTCCAACTGGTATCCTGTTCAGGTGTCATGTGGAGACGGGGACTTGTCACATAGATTATATCCACAGAGTGCTGTGCGTAGAACATGGTGGTTTCTTCCAACCATCTCTGTGTAAATCAGCCCACGTGTGTCACAACAGTGTCTACACTCATCCTGAAGCTCTGTCCTAGGAGGGTCCCTGACATGTCTTGAGGAGCGCAAGTAGACCACAAATAGGTGGATCTGCACCACTTGGTTTCTGAACATAAAAGTTGAGAACGTAAGGCTGGGTGTCTTTCTAAAAAAAGGAACAGTGCCTTTTAAAGAAGATTTCATGCCCTGTGACACTAACAAATCAGAAAAATAAACCATAAAAGGGCAACTTCTTCAGGAATCCTGTGTATTTCAAATGAGCTTTCACATAAAAGGGAAAGGGGAAGGAGGGAACCTTTTCATGCTGTCTTTGAGGTGCTTTGTGCCCTCATAGTCTGTTCTCCCCCACATCAGGAGTCACCAGTGGCTGCCTGGTCATGGGTAATTTGGGCTTAATTGGGTTTGCTTAAGCCAGCATTCCACTCCCAGACCATAAAAACCAATCTCAGAAACTGCAACAACTTGAAACCTCTGGCATTGGTCAGAGGAAGATTCTTAGAAAATTTTGCTGCAACCTTTGTATACCTATGGTGTTTTTCTTTCTTTTATAAAAAAAAAATGTTTATTTATTTATTTACAGGATCTTGCTATGCAACTCGGACTCATAGTGATCATCCTGTCTGAGCCTCTTCAGTGCTTGGATTACAGATGTGGGCTACCATGCCCAGTTTCAGCGGCTGGCATGGAGTGTGGTACCAGGGACTGAACCCAGGCCCTTGTGTTTGCCATGCAGACACTTAGACCACTGAGCTATCTCCCCAACCCACCTGTGGTGTTTTGTAATACACAGTACCTTATTCATCAGGAGATGTGAAGGATTACAAGACATGAGCAAGGTGCATCTACAGTGCATCAAAATAGCACTGAGATAGCCAGAGCAGGTGTGTCAGAGACAGCAAGGCTGAATCCCCAGGGCTGTGAGTCTCCTGGTACCCTATATTTGTCTGACAGACACTTACTGAGCACCTCCTCTGTGCTGAGGAGTGAAAGCACAGTAACCCCAGAATTAGCTCAGTCAGGCAGCCTGGGTTCCATAAGAAGCTTCTCTATGTTTTAAATAGATGGGCAACTTCAGAAAGTGAGTGGACCCCATGTGACTGCTGAGGAATAGGAGGTTGTTAACGTGCCAATATGTCCCCCAGAGCTCAGGTGTAGGGAGCCATAATCCCCAAGGACACTGTGATGCTGGAGGTCTATGCTGGCTAGGCTGGGATCTCAGGCTCCAGGATGGATGGACACCATCGCAGGAGGGGCTGGCATTAAGGAAAGAGAGTCCAACCCCTCATCCACTGCATATCTCCACTCTTTCTGTGTCACCATGGGAAGAGGGAAGAAGAGGTCTTTGCCACATGCCAGCACCTGCTCTCAGACTTCTACCTGAAGACCACTGGCCACACACACTTTTCCCTGAGGGACACTGCCACAACAAACCTGCCAAGACAGAGGCCAGTGAAGATTTTTCAAAAATCAATCACTGAACTCTTGTTCCTAATCTTTAAAACATGGCTCTGGGGCTACAATGCAGACATTGGAGGAAGTGAGGAGAAAATGGAGAGTGCTTATGGTCATCACTGTTCTTCTCTCCTGGTTAGGAGTCCCCAAGCCTCACTTCATGGAGAGGTGGAAGCAAAGTCTCCTTTACTCTGGAGCTGGAAAACCCAGCCCAGCCTAGGATGGAAGAGCAAGTGGCAGTGAGATTAAGAAATGGCTCCTGGGGGGTCAGTGCTGAGCTGAATGTTACAGGACGTGAGAGAAGGGGGCAAGAGAAGGCAGCGAGGGCTGTGGATACATGGGCAGAGGCTTGGAGCTTGCTGCTGCTTGGCCTTCAGGTACAAACTCAGAATCAGCTGTTCCAGGGCACTGGATGCTCTCTAAAGGTGTGAGCTGGGTGACATAAGAGGATAAGGGACACAACTGAATGTCCATGAGAAAGGACCCAGCAAGGAGGAAAGTGAGTCTCCCACCATCATCCCTGGCAGGGTATACCCCTGGCCCCATCTCACCCCAAAGCCACCAGAAAATATACGAATGCCACCAGGAAATCCATGACTGCTGCAGAACTCCCAATCTGGAGGACTCCAAAGACAAAGTTTTTGTATTTCCAGGCTTGTGCTCTTAGTTCTGAAATCCTGAACTTAATTGCTAATCACACCTATGTTCATATGTTCTGCTTCCACCTCAGGAGCCTGTTATCTCAGTATTTTAGCTCTTCTACTCTCAGCTTTTAACTTCTATCTCATTAGCTCTAAACCATTCATCTTTCCATTTCAGATCCACTCATTGTATTTCAGGGGTCTTATGTCCCAAAGATTTCAAACTTTATTTTATTTATTTATTTTCAAACTTTATTTTTAACTAGCACTTTGTTCCTCCCCCCGCCATTCGTCTGGCAATGTTTTTTGTTTCATTCTCCTGGTAGCTTTCTAGCTTCCTTTTATTCTTCATTCATTCTTATTCTTATTCTTATTCTTATTCTTATTAATTTGTCTTTCTGAGAAAGAGTGTCACGATGCAGTTTGGGCTGGCCTTGAACTTACTTTTGCAGCACAGGCTGGTCTCAAACCCACACCAATTCTCCTGTCTCAGCCTCCCAAGTGCTAGGATTATAGGCATGTGCCACCACGTCTGGCTCTAGCTTTCTTTTTTTAAAATTCATTTTAATGATAAAAAAAGATAAAATAGCAATGAAACAGTTTCAAAACAAGTTAGTAGGATGGTTACAATTAATACAATGCATATTGTTGTCTTTATAGTAGTTATTCAGAGGAAAAAGTGCAGGCCTGATATCTTATCTAAATAATAGCACTACAAACTTTTATTTTCAATGAACTAAGACAAAGTAGTTATATATCTAT
>PVKN010003439.1:0-37283 GCA_004027915.1 Capromys pilorides
TATATTTTAACTTCTAGAGCTAACAACATAATAATACTGCAATTACTACTCTTAAAACAATTAAAAATAAAACTATAGTTTAATGATACTAACATTATTCCCAAAGGTAGAAAAAAAGGTGCACAGAAATCAGAAAGAATGACACAAAATTAATTAAATTTTAATTAATTAAAATTATTGACCTAAACCCACATTTATCAAAGATATTTAAAGTAACTGGGCACCATGTTACAGGCCTGTAATCTCAGCCCACAGGAAGCTGTGGTAGGAGGACCAAATATTGGAGACCAGCCAAGGCAGCTTGATGAGCCTGCTGTCAGATTAAGAAAAACAGTCTAGGGATATAACTCAGTACACACGTGTGTGCGTGTGTGCACATGCACACACACACACACACACACATGTTCAAAATCATTATTAGGAAATAGAAAAATCAGCCCACAATCTACTGCACGCTCACTATAACTAAAATTTAAAGCAATGACCACAATAAGAGCGGTTGAAGATATGGAGCAGCCGGAAATCTTCCAAGCGGCATGTTCACTTTGGAAAGCAGAGCCGGTGTTTCTTTGCACCCACCCTCCTCCCAACGAACATACGTCCATAAAAGGTTGTGTGCAAATCTCCAAGAATCATTAGCCATAACAGACAGGAGCTGGACATAGTCAATAGATATGACAAGTGGTGAGCGGGGAAGCAAGGTATGGTGCAGCTCACACTATGAAATAGCAAAAATAAAAAGAAACGAATGACTGGCATCTACAACAACATCAGTAAGTCTTAAACCTGGCATGTCAATTTATATTGCATTATTCCACTTATATGAAATTCTAGAAAAGGCACAAGTATAGAGGTGAAAGTGTATCATGCATTACTAGAGGGATTGGGGCAGGAAATGGACTGCCAGAAATATAAGAACATTTTCCAGGGTGATGGAAGTAATAAAATATTGGAAACAAACAGCATTAAGTTTAGGATGGTAGATGCCTGATTGCACACGACTGCTTAAATATGTATGAACTGAGTGCTCCATAGCCAACTTAGTGTCTATAAGTTATGCTGAAATAATCTAGAGGTTTTAAAAGGTACTGAGTAAAATTAAAGTATCTTTAAGAAGACTGATAGAAAAGAGGCATGGATAAAAAGTAATACAGTGAGGGCCAGCCAGATAGCTCAGCAGATTAAAGCACCGTTTCAGCAGATGCAGGGGCCAGCGGTTTGGTCCCTGCCTGCCATGCTGGCCCCGCCCCCGGGGCACACTGAGATGGCGGTTGAGACCGGGTATGGTGGTGCATGCCTGTAATCCCAGCACTTGAGAGGCTGAAAACAGGAGGATCACTGCGAGTCTGACCTGTATAGAGACCCCGTAGACCCTGTACTAAACACATAAAACAAGGAATGCAATGAATGAAAACAGGACACAGCCCGAGTGCCTGCGTGCTCAGCAGGGGGGAGGAAGGCGGGTGCGTCATGCAGTGAGATGAAGCAGTAATCCCCTGAGGTAAGAATAAATAAAAACAGGAAACCACTATTTCAGGCTAAAAATTAATGCATAAAGGAATAAATAAACAAATAAACTAAAACTGTTATAAAAGCACCTTATCTTTTCCTTTCCCTTATCTCCACCCACACGTAGGCCTGGCTAGTTGGAAGATACTCTTTACTAACCGTGCAGATAATGGCTCTATTAGAAACTGATTCTCAAAATAAGAAGGCATTAGGAAATGCGACTCCCACTGCTCCAGACAGCCAAAGCTGACATTGTCCAAGTGGCCACATTCCCCCAAATTGATATATATTCAATGCAGTCCCAATCAAAATACCAACAGCATACTTTCTAGAACTAGGGATAACAAACCTAAAATTCAAATGGCACCAGAAGACACCTAGGCAGCAAAAGCCAGTTGAGACAAGAAGCGTAAAGCATGGGGCCTCACGATACCAGACACAGAGCTCTGCTGAGCAGCAATGGTGACAACGATGGCATGATGCTGGACCAGAGACAGATGCAGGAGTCAGTGGGAGAGAAGGGCAGACCCAGAAACTTCCCCAGACACACAGAGCTATTTGATGTTTGACAAAAAAGCCAAACGCATACATTGGCAAAAAAGACAGCCTTTCCTACAAGTGTTACTCGGAAAGCCAGTTGTCTGCATAAAGACTGGAAGTGGACCCTTACTTCTCGCAATATACTAAATCAAATGGCTCAGGGGCCAGCGAGATAGCTCAGCAGCCTACAGCATCTGCGTAGGCAAGCTTAGGGAGATGCAGGGGATCGTGGGTCGATCCCAGCACCACATGCCGTGCCAGCCCCACCCTCAGGATGGGCTGCGCAGGCCAAAAGATAAGAAACAAACAAACAAACAAAACAAAGGATCAAAGATCTAAACAAACATTAAAGCAGAAGCATTAAACATGCTGGAGGATAAAATATACAAAACACTTTAAAGCAGGTGTAGGAAAGGATTTTCTAAACAGATCATTCATTCAGTGGCACAAGAAACAGCAGTGAGAGTCAACCAATGGGATTATATAAAACAGCTTGCCCATAGCAAAAGAACCCATCGGTAGAGGGAAGAGATGGCCCGCAGAATGGGCAGGGCTTTTGCCTGCTACTCTGAAGAGGACTCGCATCTAAGATGCACAAAGAATTCAAGGAAAGGAGACCACCAAAAATTAAGGATTAAGTCAAGAAACAGGCAAATAAAATGAACCAACAGTTCACAGATGAAGAAGTACAAGTGGGTAAGAAATACATGGAAAACATTTCTGACCATTACAGAGATGCAAATTAGAATGGTGAAGGTTCGGTGTGACTCCAGAAAGGACAGCGACCATCAAGAAATCAAAATCTGGTCAAGCAGTGGCCATGACTCATCCAGACGGCTGACACCAAGGACAGTTCTACAAAGCACTACACATGGTTTCAAAGTTAATCCTGAGGGGATTTGACTGACCTTAGGAGGTACAAAAGTTCCATGTTTTGTTATGCAGGTCTTGCTTTAACTTGCCCTTAACCACCCAGCAGAAAAGTTTAACCACGAGGCATAAAACATAAAGCTAGATTAGAATGCTGAGCTGTAAAAGGTTCAAATCAACAGCTTCCATCATTGCCAGTTCTGCCAATAACCCACTGCGATTATGGAACATTGGATTATGTATACAACTACTTTCTCTTAGTTCAATGAGAAGAAAAATTTTTTGTACAAATAATGATTAGAAAAATTATCATGTCTACACCCTGCGCTCTGTATAACTAATAGGAGGACAACAATATGCATTGTATCGAATACTGGGAATGTACTACTAATGTGTTTTGAAACTGTCACATTGTTATTTCTTATTAAATGTAATTAAAAAAAGAAATCAAAACTAACAAATTCTGGCGCGGCTATGGTAGAACGGCACCGCTCACATTATGGAAGGGAAGGTAAAGTAGCCCCACCACTATGGACGTCAGTACGAAGACTTCTCAGGGAATTAAAATTAGAAATTCCACATGACCCAGCGATTCCTCTTCTAGATATCTTCTCCAAACAGCCTAAAACAGCACACTACAGCGAGTGACACATGCACACCAATGTTTATAGCAGCACAATTAATATAGCAAAATCCTGGAGACAGCCAATGTGCCTGTCAACCAAGGATTAAAGGAAATGTAGCGCCTGTGATAGAATACGCTCAGCTATAAAGAAGGACAAATTTGAGACAGTGCTGGGAAAATGGATGCTCTTGGAAAACACGATGTTGAGTGAAATAAAGAGGACACAGAGTTGAATGCTGCATGGCATCTGTTATCTGAGAATTATAAGAGAAAAATAAAGGAAGGACAGAAGGGGACAAGGGGCGGATGTCCTACAGATGGAAAAGTGCCCAGGGAACCAGGAATGAAGGGCAAGGGGTGAGGGAAGGCGTGGGGAACCACGCAGAGAGAAGGCGAGCAGTGTGCAGGCTCTGGAGCCTCGATGCACTTGGCCAAGACATGCCATGAACACACAAGATTAAGAACATCAACGAAAAGGAAAAGGGGGAGGGGGAGGGGAACTAGAGGAGGAGGGCAGAAGGGGAGGAAGCAGACAGAAAAGAGTGTATTATGTACACTCACCAGCTCTCCGAGATGACTGTAAAGTACATGCACTAAAAAAAGGAGAACTACTCAGGAAGCTTTTTAACTAAGATCTCTAAAACACCACCATGAAACAAAACAAAGAAAATGCAAAAAAAATGCCAATGAAGTCGAAAACTCTGAGTTAATTTTTATTGCTGTAGTAAATTGTCACAAAATCAGTGGCTTAAAACAATACTAATCTATCAGCTCGCTTCCCTATGGGGTCAGAGTCTAAACTGCAGAGCAGTATTGTGCTGGCTGAGAGGCTTGAGGTGGGGGTCACTTCCGTACCTCTTGTCCTTTCTAGAGATCTTGGTACCCTGGGCTCCACCCTCCACCTCACACCCCTGCTGTGTCTCCCAGCAGCCCCTTTCTGACTGGAAATCTCTCTGTCCTCAGGTAAGGCTGGTGGATTAATTTGGAGGCTCCTGGGTAACCCTGAGAGATCACATCCCATTGTCTTTCATCAGGTCCCTACCTGTACCTTGTCCTGGGCAAGGGACGCACCCACTCACTCTGGAGCCGAGGCTGCGTGCGTGGCAGGGGGGAGTTGAGGACCCTGCCACTCATCGGTAAAGATGCGAAAACTGACAGACACAGCAGACCAGACTGATATTAAGACAGGAATGCAAGGTAGACAAGCAGAGGGACCTCCTCAGCTCAAGCGGAAACCCCCCTCCAGTCCCAGCAAATATCAAGAGGAATCGTAAGCGAAACCATCCCGGCAGTGTGAAGTACAGTCAGAAATGGGTAAAAGATAAATATTTATTTCAGAATGATTTCAAGTAAGCTGTTCTCCAAAGTAATTTGTTTTCATTTCCTTCTAGAAAATATAGGCATTTCTATTTTTATATATCTTTCCTAATAATTTTATTTAGTATTTTGCATTATTTAACCTTTCATTTTTCTATTTTCCATTTTATAGATTAACCTCCCTCTTGTTGAAAAACTACTTGGAGAGAATATTTTTCAACTTCGTAACATGAAGGCAGATAGCTCAATAAAGCTCCTGCTAAAAGCGAACTTTCCCTGGTGTCACAAAACTCTTAGAACTGAGCCTCAAAAATATTGGCTGTTTAACTGGAGACTTTCAAACTGGTATTACTATGGCTGAAGTAGCATCAGTGATTTTTTTCTTTTTTTCGTTTTAGAGAGAATAAAAGAATAATAGATAAGACATTAGAAACAATACACCATTTTTAAATGATAAAAAATAACACACAAGATGACAGGTATTTCACATTGCTTGCTGCACTGCACACGGCGCTTAGGTTGTGAGCTACCCTTTTTGTATTGCTTCAGTCATAAACGCAGCAGGTTCCCAGGAGCACTGGCTAGCGCCTGAGGGCAGGGGTGGCCCTCAGGATGCGGTGACACTGCGTGCTGGGTACTGCTCCTCGTGACACTGTCTTGCCTCGCCCACTGATGTTTAATTTCAGCAGTAGATAAACACAAAGTTGTGAAACCTCTTCCTTAAACCAAGAATATGGGAGATTGTTCTAAAAGGGAGAAGAATGGAAAATGCATTTCGTAGGAAACAATATATTTTATTGATACTAAAGAGAACCTGAAAGTCTCTATTTCTTCCAAGTTAAATGGAATAGTAGGCCCAATAAAGAGAAAGAGATTCAGTGATTGTAATTACCAGCTAGTGAGGTAAAAATGTAAAGCTTCAGAGAATAAGTAGCTCAGATACTCATCCTGCTGCCCCGTGTTATTAGACCATTTCATGGCGTGCTCCAAGTGCCAAGCTCCACAGGACGAGGCAAAGCTCCTCCCTGCTGGTGCAGCTACAGCTCCCGTACCAGGCCGGGTGGCTGTGGTCTGTACACGAGGCCATCTTGCTTTCTTCCCTCTCTTGTGCTGCGCTGGGCACAACCCTGGCATGCCTCACTGTTTACATACTCAAATATACCATCAAATGCACAGCCACTCATTCATCCATTTATTCATTGGTACAAGGAATTGAACTCAGGACCTCGCACTTGCCAGACAGATGCTTTAAACTGCTGAACTATCTCCTTGGTCCTACACAGTCATAACCGCCATCGTCGTAGTCATTGTCCTCCCCCTCTGCCCCTTCCTCTCCTCCTCTTCTGCTCCTCCTCCTCTTCTTCCTCCTTCTCGTATTCGGCACAGGGCCTCACTTGCAGCTTGGACTTGGACTGATCCCCCTGCTTTCAGCCTCCCCAGGGCTGGGATTACAGGTGTGCGCCACCGCTCCCGGTCTCTGTGGCTGGCTCAGTGCACCCAGGGGTGAGGTCATTGTGACGTGGTGCTGGGAATCGAACCCGGGCACCTGCACTTGCCTGAGCAGATGCTCAGTCCACTGAGCTATCTCGCTGGCTCACAGCCTTCTTTCTGACCAAATCTTTTCTCTTGTGTTGACTCAACAATTCTATTTTTATCAGTAACATATTAAGTACACAATTTGCAAATACTTTCAATACATGTTTCCTAACCAGATTTTCATTCTGTTTTTAATATCATAAGTCTCCAGAACAGTGATTTCCAGAAGCAGAGCTAAAATATGTTCTGTTATGGGAAGAAGCGATTTGAATCTCGAGGTTCAAGCGCTCTATTTATGATGCAGTGTAAGCTTATTTCCAGATACTGGCTGTGGGTTGGATCACTCACAGCACAAAGAGCTGTTTGTTGACATCGGCCTCACCCACAGTCCTTCTGAGAAAGTCTTCCTCTCTTCAGGATCAACACTCCTCAGCACAGCACGCTCCTGAGGGCCATTTGAAACCTGTGCTCAAGGTACAAAGGCCTGGGTTTGTTCCCCAGCCCAGCAAAAAAGAAAGAGAATGACTTTGCTGGGATCAGCTTTGGTACTATTTTTATTTAATTTTATTTTGAAAAGTAAGAACAAAAGTAAGAACAAAAATCGGAAACAGCATAATGTACAACAACACACATGTTACAGATTTCTCAGACCGAGAATAGTTGACTAACAATGGTGGATATGTTACCTATTTTTATCATCAAACTGTTGCTCAGATTAACAGATGTCAGATTGGACACATGATTGCATATTACTGCCTGTTTTTAAGAAAACTTAAATTTTGTTCTTGTCTTTCTTTTTTCCTTTCCTCTTTTTAAAACTTGTTTTAGAGAGAGTACAGTGGTAATGGAAATGATGTTAGGAATGATACACACTTAGAAGACCGAGATGGCAGGTATTCGAGCCTGGTTCTCATATTACACATCATCATCCGCAATGTAGTTGCTCAGATCACAGACATCAGCATACAGAGTTAGTCAGGGTGAAAATTCTATGCATTAACTGCTGTTTTCAAAAAAATCAGGTAGAAAACTATTTTTAATTCTTCAAAGAAAACCACTTCTTAACCTTCCTACCACTTTCTGCGATATATTCTTTCAGGATTTAATTCTTTCCATCCTTTTCCTATTAATTCATTTTCTTAGTCTCTTAATCCATGATATGACATGTCTATCACGTACTTTAAAACATTACTTAAAGAGATGACAAAAATGAGAGACAGCTGCAGCAGCACTTGCGCTTCTCCTGGAGACATGGCAGAGGCTGCAGCCCACACTGCCCTGCCCGGGAGTCACCTCCAGGAGCTAGAGACCCACACCCACACCACCGTCTCAGGGTTGGTCGCAGCCCCCAGTGCGTGCTCGCTCTCTCTCTCCTCTCTCTCTCTCTCTCTCTCTCTCTCTCTCTCTCTCTCTCTCTCTCTCTCTCTCTCTCGTATTTAGTACAGGGTCTACAGGGTCTCAGTACTCAGCTTAAACTCGTAGTGACCCTCCTGTTTTTTCATTCTCCCAAGTGCTGGGATTATAAGTGCGCACCACTTCCAGTCTCAGTCGCTATCTCAGCGTGCCCTGGGGCGGGACAGGCACGGCACTCTGGGGATCCCTGCCCCATCCCTCCTTCTGCCTGAGCAGGCCCTGTAGCCCGCTGAGCTATCTGGCCGGCCCTGCGCTGTCTATCTTGTGACACTACACACTTGATGATGACATGACCTCGATTCCCTGGAGGCCACACGAACTTGGTCATCACTAACGCACTTAATACTGAATGATTTTCTCCTCACTGATGTGAAAAATGCAATTAGTGTTGGACATTAAAAATACACATTTCATTAAATTAAAACATCGTGCTTGATACCCAAGGCTGAGTTCATCCTACATCGTAAGATACCAGCTTTTTACTGACTGGTCAGCTACACGGCATTAATGTTATCAATGATTTTACATCAAACCCTTTCGATTTTCTTGAAAACGATTACCGACTGCAGCCTGTGGACTGCTCCTTTATCTCCTCCCTCTGTTCGCAGGCTGCGTCTGGCCGAGGCCCGGTGCTGGACGTCAAGGTCATGCTTCTTGGCTTTCCCTCCTTTGCCCACGCCTGTGGAGTGCCCAGCTTCCCGCAGATGCCGCGCTCTTATCACCCATCTCTTGGGTCCGCACGGCTCGTGGGCGTGAACAGTGGCGCTGTCGGAGAGCTGCCGGGTCTGTGACGGTGCCCCTCTGTCCTGGTCATCTGTGTTTGATTCTTCTAGTTCCTAGAGAGGCTCGATTCCCACGGGACTCTTTCCGTACCCCGGGGACGCACTCTGCTCGCTCGGCTCCTCCTACGGGCGCCCTAGCTCCTCATCTCCATTTGGAGTCCCAGCCTGGAGGAGCCGCTGTCCAAAGCTTCCCATGTGGACAGAACAGAGAAAGCCACAGACACAGAGAAAGTCCGCGGCCCGGACACAAGGACCTTGAGCAAAGACCTACACCCCCAAGAGCAGCTACGCCATGCTCTGGACCCCACCAGTCTGCGCTCCATCCCTGTCATTTCATAAATGTTTCAGGAAATGCTTGGTGAATGAGTGAATGAAAGCTGAGTGTAAAAAGCTGATTTCACCTGCCCTTTTACCACACGGGTAAGTACAAGATTAGTTTTATGTACCGAGGTCCGTGCAAGTACTTATTTTAATGAACGAGTGCTAAGCAAGGCAAAACCCCAAATTAACTGATTAATTCAGCAACGTTTATCCTGACCTGACCATGGCCCGAGTGCTGGCTGACTGGCAGGGAGGTAGGCGAGCTGCTTTCTCTGCTGGCTGCAGGCGCGTGGCACACAGAGCCTGCCCCGGTGCGCTGCAGACGCTGCAGTGCGAGGCCGGAACTGCTTCTCCGGAAGACGCAAGGAGCTGCACCCCAGAGAAGGCACCGCCTGCCGGGCGCAACCCAGCTGCTTAGGGGTGTCGGAGACGCTGAGATCCACGTTCCTGGAGACTGCCTCACCTTGCAGAGCGCAGGAGGTCTCTGCAGTCAGGAAGAGCCAGGGAAGGAAGGAAGGCTGTGCGCCCGTGCATTCGCAGACCAGCTGCGGCTGGCGCTGCAGCGCTAACTGCTGGCCACAACTGATGCGTGGAGGTCCGCATCTCGTGTCAGTGGGGCTCAGGCGCTCCCTTGGTGATCACAGTACTGGGATACTCGGATGTCTGCATTGACTCCAGATGTGCTCTGCTGCTGTTGCGGGTGGTGCAGGCGGTGGTGGTGGAGGTGGAGGTAGAGATGGTGGTGGTGGTGGTGGCAGTGGAGCTGGTGGTGGCGGTGGCAGTGGTGCTGGGGCTGGTGATGGCGATGGTGCTGGTAGTGACGGTAGTGGTGGTGGCGCCAAGGATCAGACCCCGTGCCTTGTGCAAGCCGAGGATGTGGGCTGTCACTGACTTTGGTCCACAGCCCTCTAGCTTAGTAAATCCCTTTCTTAATTCAAAAGCATGCTGTAGAATGTAAGACATTTTAAATTTCCAATAAACGGTGATGTTTCGTCAGGAGGACGTAATGCCACTTTTCTGGTGTGACAATGAAGTCTGCGGGAGTCCAGGCAGCCCTTTCTTGGCCATTCACAGGCACAGCATCCACCAGTCTCCCACCTTACTGTACTTGAGCCATATTAGAGACACGGTGCTCTCATTGGGTGGAGGAGAGACACACTGACGATGCTGTAATGAAGATGAGCGACACTGCCCCTGCGCTAGGGAACGGACAACCCCGAACAACTTCTGCCTCTTGAAGTCCATGAATTTGCATAGACAGAGGACACTCCTCATGGCACGTAGAGTAAAAGAAGTCACAGGGTGAATATAAAGACAGAATGAAGACTTGGGAACAGTAGGACTAGGATTCCTCACTAACTGTAACCCTGCTCTCAACACGTACATGATTTCCATAACAACCTGATTCTCTACTCTTCAGCAACGCTGCGTTCATCGTCATGGACTGAAGCGAAACAAAGGAAGAAACAGCCTGTTCCGTGCAGCACCAACCAAATTATATAGGCCGTAGGCCCTCAGTGAGGGATGGGCTATCTCCATGGAAACTCCTGCCAAAGGCAGATGACCCAGGCTGAAGATGTCACAGCATTTTCCAAGATACCAGGGCGTTTTGTGCTGCCCTGTCCAGCCCAGAATCTCCCAACAGCAAAAGACTAAGCATCCTCTGACACTGCGCACTCTTGTGCATTTTGTGTGTATGTATGTGTGTGTGTGTGTGTGCGTGAGAGAGAGAGAGCGAGAGAGAGAGAAAGACAGAGAGAGAGAACACAGAGTGGGAGAGAGACAGAGAGCAACAGACAGAGACAGAGAGTAGAGAGAGACAGAGAGAGGAGACGGAGAGAGGACAGAGATAGAGAGACAGAGAGAGAGAGAGGAAAGAGAGACAGAGAGAGAGACAGAGAGAGAGCTCACAGTGGCTGTTCTTAAGTACATATGTAGTAGGTACATATTACGTTACTACATTTATTTTCTTATCTACCTTTTCAGGTACGTAATTAAACTTGACCACAGTCCTACTTGTGGGGCTGTTTGGCAAATATTTGAGACTTCAATAAGGAAATCCTAGATTTTTGCAAATGCTAATGCCCAAGGAGGCACATCGGAAGCTTACTTCTAAACGTGTTTACAGAAATCATAGCATTAAGTAACGTGGCTGCTGGTCCACAAACCCCGGCTGCTAACACAAGGAAGCGAATACTTGTGCTTCTACTCACACACATTTCTTAATCTGGCATCTAATTTTCTCAGATCACAAAACAGGCTTGACAGAAAACTTTCAGTTCTGAACAAGACAAAAAAATAATTATCTTCTTTTATCTCTCCTACTAAATACAGCTAACAATGCTGGACATTAAAAATGCAACAAATACCATGATTTCAGAGGGAAACGAGTAGGGGGACAGTCACATCCCTTTCCTAGAGCATCAGCAAACGTCTGGCAGGGACAACGTGCCCCCGTCGCTCCACTGTGCCAGCAGAGGTCACCATTCCCGACGCCCACTGCCCGCTGGCAGCACCTGCCCACAGCACTGCTGCCGCAGAACACCCAAGATTGGTAACATTGAGGGTCCCATGGCTTCCGTGGCCCGCAAGATCAAGTGCACAGTGGCCTTCATGTCACAGCACCTGATGGCCAAAAGAGGACGGGCAAGGGAGGGCCGAATGCCCGCTGAGCGGGAGCCGCTCCCGACCCTGCTTCAGCAGCAGCAGCTCGGACCCATGGTCTTCTGAGGGTCTCCCGCTTGACACTGGCATTGGGAATGAAGGTTCCAACAACGGACCCTTGGTGGACATATTCAAAATCACGGCAGAGCCTCTGTACCCCACCAGGACGGTGTCAGCACAGGCTAGACACCCCAATTCCTGCTGCTGCTTAGCGGCACAGGTGCTCTTCCTTCCACCTGCTCTCAGTGTGGGGTCCTAGGGGCAGGCGTGGTAGACACTGTTCTCCTCTCAGTTTCTATGAGGTAGGCACAATGACTGAAGCAGAAAGTATAACAGTGTCTGCTGTATTATAAACGTAGAGAAAATATTTAAGCAAACAGACCACGCAGAAAGAGGGGTGTACTACCTAAATAAAAATAATTCCTCTATTAAACAAAATAGCAGAAGGTAGAAAAAATACAAGGTACAACAATGATAAAACGGGGCTAATGTGTACACGTTGTGCGTGTAGACTGTGATATCCACAGAAACCATTAGAATTATGGATACAAAGACACAACGGAGGTGCTATGGCTGAGTGAAATCGACAGGAACGGATGTGTGCCGTGCGTGGGCGGAGGCGCAGCGGAGAGCGACGCAGGGCCAGCAACGCAGCTGCAGGGCTAGGGCCGGACACAGAGGGCGCACCGCCAGCGCTGACCGCGTGGATCTGCAGATACGATCCAAGCGTTTGCTGTCTACAAGAAACTCCGCAAGCTACATGATAAATGTAGACTGAAAGTGAAGGGACAGATGCGGCTACGATACGCGAACACCAGTCAACAGAAAGCGTGAGAAGCCTTCCAAGCACCCGGGCCTGTGGCGCACATGCGCAATCCCAGGACACCCGAGAGGCCGAGACGGCAGGATCACAAGTTCAGGCGCCGCTGGCCAGACAGTAACTTAGGAGGACGCTGTCCCCAGAGAAACAGCTGAAACAGCTGTGGACGCAGTACAGCCACGGGAACCGGACTCACGCCCAGTGCCACGAAAGCCAAGCACCTTCAGAGCGAAGAAAGTGATGAGCCACAGAGGGACTGCTGTGAACACAGCGTTCAACCTGCCACGGAGGCGCGACAACTGTGACGCATGCGCAACGAAGTGGACTTTAAATACAGACGACAAAGCCTGACCACACTGAAAGCAGCGAGGGTTCGGCCCAGGTCGCGCTATAGGCTTTACTCCTCGCTCTTCAACAATGACTGGGAATTATTAAAACAATAAAAATATTTAAAAAAGATTAAACAACATCAGAACTCAACAGGAGTCAGGTGCAATTCTCAGAACTTTCTCCCACTCACAAAAGAAAATTCTTTTCAAATAAGGGTCAAATATTCACCTACATAACCATACACTCAACTGTAAAACAAACCTCAGCATGGTACAGAGTTTCCTGTCTGATCATAACAGATTTTTTAAAAAAAATTCAGTCTCAGAGGATAATGGAAAATCCTTCAAATGTATAAAATATAAAACATCCAAATAATGCATGTGCCAAAGTAAAAAAAAAACCACAAAAGAAAATCAAATATACATTCAGATGAATTAAAAGTGAAAACATAAAAAATTTGCAGGATGAAGTTGAAGCAGCTGAACAGAAAGTGACAGCATGAACTATCTAGATTATGAAAGAAAAAGTGTCATAGTCTTCCAAGAAGTTAGAAAAGGACAAGCAACATATTTCCAAAAAGACAGCAAACAGCAAAAATCTATGGAAACAGACAGGAAAAAGTAGAGAAAAGCCTCAAAGGCAAAATTCTATTCTTTGAAGAAAATCAACAAAATTGAGAGTCATCAAAGGAAATGAACAAAACAAGTGAAAGGACACGAATTACCAATATTAAGGTTCAAATATCTGAGTCATCACAGAGGAGAAGGCACACACATGTAGGTGGAGAACCCCACACATACAACCTCCATGGCCCGTGTGCAATGGGTCCTCTCATCTAAAACGCGCACTGCCCAAATCCATGCAACTCTAAACAGCTCATTCAAATATCCTAATAAATAATAGGACTTTTATTTTTATTTTTATTGTATCTAGTACAGGGTCTCACTATGTTGATTGGACTCATAGTGATTCTCCTGTTTTCAGCCTCCTGAATGATGGGCTCACAGGTACGTGCCACCATGCCCAGTCTCAGTCACCATCTGAGAGCGCCCCAGGGACAGGGCCAGCACAGGATGCCAGGGATCGAATCTTGGTCCCTGTGCCTGCCTAAGCAAGTGCTTTAGTCCGCTGAGCTATCTGGCCCACCCAATAATAGAATTTGAAGCTTAAACATACAGGAAAAAAAAATTTCCAGGCTTATATGTTCTCAGTGGCAAATTCTCTCCAGTACTTGCAGGGCTAGAGTCAGTTCTGCTTTGTCAATTCAGGATAACAGAAGTAGAAAGAACACTTAGGAAATTATGTGTTGCCTGATAGCAAATTCATGCAAGACAGCACAAAAGAAATGCCAGTCTCCTTCCTAACCACAAATTCAGAAGCTATAAGACATGAACAAATAAAGAAATTGAGCAACATATGAAAGGAATTATACATCACGAAGCAGGAGAATTTTCTTTCAAGAATGCAGTACAAATCACGCACACATTATAATTCCTAATCACTGTGAAATATAAAATATGCAGGCATGAATGTAACAGAAGCTTACAGGACCTTCATGCTGAGAGTATGAAACACCTCACTAACCCGAGACCCATGACGCCTCATGCCGTACCCCCAAGGAGGACAGCTCCACTTGCTGCAGTCCGCAGCAGCAGGCAGGGCCGCTCTCGGGACAGCGGCCTGGCTGACGGCAGCCGGGAGCTCACCCAGAAGGAGACAGCCATCCCAGCGTGTCCCTGACCTACCCTGGCCTGGGCCCCTCCTTGATGGCAGGTCAGCTGAGAATGTGTCAGTCCACAGGACAGCCGCCATCCCAAAGCCCCGTCCCAAGCACGTGGGTCTTCTGGGGACACTCTGGAGCCCAAGGAACAGAGCCACGCTAGGCCCCAACAAGGCGACTCGCGGTTCATGCACCAACGTTCTCCAACTTTCTTTAACCGTTTAGAGTGACATCCATAAAAATCTCGCAGATATAAACCAGTCTATTCTAAATTTGTATGGAAAGCCAAAGCATGATCCTACAGCGATTCTCCAAAATGAAGAATGAAACAGGAAGAATAACGGCTTGATGGAAAGCTCTGTTAGACAACTGCGGCCATTGTATTCGTGTGCAGAGGAGCAGAGCAGAAGATCAATGGAACGGAGTTGAGAATACAGAAAACCACGCGAAAGGCTACGAAGTTGGCTTCTGACACCACGAACAACCATTCCTTTGAGGGGAGCACTTTCAATTTATGCTGCTGGGCAGCAGAATATCCTTACAGGTGAAAAAGGGACTCAAACTAAATCTTAACTTTTATACAAAAATTAATTACTAATCTCTCCCTCTCTCTCTGTCTGTCTCTCTGTCTCTCTGTCTCTGTCTCTGTCTCTCTCTCTCTCAATGTTGTGGTGGGCTCAGCCTGCCCTAGGGGTGGGGCTGGTGCAGCATGTGGTGACAGGGATTGAACCACACAGTCCCTGCAGTTGCCTAAACTTGCCTAAGCAGGTGCTTTAGACCACTGAGCCATCTCCCCATAAACTTCACCTATGTATAAAAGCTAGGCAAAAAAAACTAAGAAAACTACTAGAAGAAACCCTTCGAGACATAAAGCAAGATCAGGTCAGCGCCCTTACTTGTGGCCTACACACAAATCAGCCAGGGGTCCCTCTGGGGGGACAGGGCGGAAGGATCCAAGCCCAAGCTCAGCCTGGACAACTTGGAGAGACCCTGTCTGGAAGTAGAAAAGATTCAGAGAGCTAACTCAGTGCAGAGAAGCCCTGGATTTAATCCTTCAGAACCCTACTAAAAATAAAAGTAGGTATGGTGGTGCACATGTGTAACCCAGGCTTTGGGATACTGAGGCACAAGGAGCACCATCAGCTGCAGGTCTGCTAGGCTCCACTGTGGGTTCAAGGTCAGCCCAAAATGTCTCCCAAGATTCTGCTTCAAAAAACTCCAAAATTTTAGAAGTAGAAGAGAACCCATAAACTTCAGAAACACTTACGGATTTGAAAAAGGACGTGCATGGAGACATAGGAAGAGCTGTGGGAACAGAGCCTAAAAACAGGCCGCTTAGTTAAGGGCCAAGAAGGCAGAGAGCCTGCACAGCAAAGGAGGTGCAGAGAGGTGGCATGGAAAGACACGTGGCTTCATTAACCTAAAAGAAGGGGCGTTAAAACAAGAATGAGAGGGCTGGCCAGACAGCTCAGTGGGTCAAAGCACCCGCTTAGGCAGACACAGGGGCCAGGGGTTCAATCCCCAGCCTGCTAGGTGGGTCCCATTCCCGGGGTGTGCTGAGAGGATGAGGTGGTGCATGCCTGTAATCCCAGCACTTGGGAGGCTGAAAATAGGGGGATCACTACGAGTCCAATCTGTGTAGCAAGGCCCTATAGACCTTGTACTAAAATACATAAAAAAAACAAGAAGGAGACTCCAACAGACCTGTTAAAGAAGCTAAAATAAAACTAAGAAGGAAAAAAAAATAAAAACAGAAACAAAATGCAGAGAGCCTGCAAAGAAAACAGACTCCTCGCACCTGGCTGCTGAGAATGCACCGTGGTGCAGACACGCAGGGAAAGAGTCCGCTAGTTTCTTCTCAACAGTGACTAAGCTGGGCATGCCTTCACCGTACTCTCCAGCCGCCACACTCTCGGGCTTTTGCCAGAGAAAGTGAAGCTCATGCCTGTTCAAAACCGTGCACCAAGGCTGAGCAAGCACGTTTTCTTATCATGGCCAACAGTTGGATGACCCGGGCACCTGCCAGGGGGGCAATGGCTAGCCAGACCACGGCACAGGCAAAACTAGCAACGCGGTTCAGAAGTGAAAAGAACAAAACATTGCCAATAACTTGGATGGACCTCAGGAGAAGTAGGCACTCTCTCAAGGTGATGAAAACAGTGTGATTCCGTTCATAAAATGTTCTCAAATAAAACACTTTCAGGGATTAAAGACCTAGGCAGAGGAAAGTGTGGCCGCAGCCAGCTCAGTAGCTGTGTCTTCTGAGACACTGTAGTCAGTGGTACAGTTTTGCACCTTCACTGTGGTGGTCATAAATACCAAGCCATGGAATGAAATGGCAGATCTACACCCAGACACACACACACACACACGAGCGCATGTAAAAACGGGGACAACGTGAACCAGGTTTGTAAATGGTGCCGGTGTCAGTGGTCTGGCTTCGATACTACAGTTATGCTAGATGTCATTCCTGGTGGGGAGGGGTTACATGTCAGCCAGAAATGTCTGTTCTTTTTCTTAATCTCTAATATTTCAAAATAAACAGTGAAAAACAAAAATAATGGCTCACTGACCTCTAAATGTCTTCCTTTTCACTGTTTAACAGCAGCAAATTTAAGTTGCAATTACTCTAAATTATGGCAGTTGACAATGAGGTCAAAGCATGTGGAACCTTTGCTTTGCTTTGTTTTGTTTTAACGCATTTGGTGCAGGGTCTCACCATGCGGCTCAGATCCATAGTGGCCCTCATTTTTAGCCTCCCCAGCGCTGGCAGGGTCAGCACATCCAGGGCTGAGGCCAGCACAGCCTGTGGTGCCAGCGATCAACTCCAGACCCTGTGCTTGCCTGAGCAGGCACTTAGTCTGCTGAGCTATCTTGCTGGCCCCCGTGAGGTAATCTTCATATCTAGGGTTATGAAGCAGATTATGAGAAAAGGCAGGAATAAAGGCTGAGTCCATGACAGTGGCCAATGCCAAGCTATCAATAGATCATTATATGATTACGAGTCCTGTGTCTGGAACAGCGAAAGTCCAGGAACATTCTTGTACTGATGCTACTAATTACGGCAATTAATCTCCTCCACTTAGGCACCATTGATTCTCAGAAGTCATCAAGGAATTTAGGGTGAATAATTATAATCTTTGTCTTCATAATTACATAATATAAATCAGTCTGTATTTGAATGTCCACTGGACCCTGTAACATTACACGGTGATTAGGAAAAACCAAAATAATGCAGACACAGGCAAGAAGACTGGAAGCCAGAGGGGGCCGTCAGCCATGCTTTCCTAAGGCCGTGCTCACAAGTCTTTCGCCATGTTCCATTTCCTCTGCTTCTTTCTCAGTGAACCATTTCTTGGGATTTCATCAAGGAAAAAGACAAAACTTGTTTGCAATATATTTTCTCTGATTTTTTGCTGGGTTGATAGGGAACTGTCACCCTCTCTTTTCTTTTCCAAAGAAGTCCCCTTCCTCCCTAGAATGGAAGATGACAGCCCTAGCTCTAGAGATCTGCCATGCCCTAGCCTGCCCTTTCTTGAGCATCATTAACTTTTGAGTTGCAATCTTTCCTTCTTTCTCTCTCATCTAAACAAACAACAAAGTTCCCCACCACAACCAATCAACCAAATGTCTGTATCTATTTTGTCTGTGAAAAAAAAAATGCTCTGGAATAGAGCTCTTTCTCCCACCCTACTATGCCACGCGATTCTAACGACATCCACGCAGTCTGAATAAAGTGTGTCTCACGGTCTCAATGCAGAGCCTGCTTGGCTTTTGCTCACTCAGAGTCTGCTTTGTCTCTTCGCTCGTCAGAAAATTCCACCCGTACTGGAAGTCAGGCACTCCCTCATCTGAGATGCCACAACTAAGACGGCATCGAGTCCCTCCTGCCCCTCAGTCAGCTTCACAGAAGACAGTTCCTACTCCAGGACTCTTAGCCATTCTCATGTTATATTCCTCAGTAAATCAGCCTGGCTTGCTTAGGTCTTAATATGTCAAAATGAGTGTCTTGAAGAGTCTCCATCACCAGGTCCTGTGCTCAGTGCGTGGTGGTGTCCTATTTAATCCATGAAAACTTCCAGCCTGGAAAACCCATGCAGCATGGCAAGGTGAGAGCTGCAGTCCCTGCTGCCGATGGCCCAGGGACCTACGCCAAAGCCTCTGCAGCCATGGGTCCGAGCTGTCAGGACCTTGTCAATAACTTAAATTTTTAAATTTTTCCCTCACTTCCAAATCAGGATCAATCAAAGAAAACCACATATACTCTGAAAGCTGAAAGCTCTGAGACCCACTTGATGCCCAGCTTCTAGTTGGCTGTGGCTTCACCATACCAAGGGCCTGGCACTGTTCCACTCCTGTGCCACCCCCTTTTTACTCTACAGCTTTCCCACGGCCCCAGCTGTCTCTGCCTCTTTGCTTAAACAAGTGGCAGTCGCCGGCTGGTGCACCCACTGCTCAGCTGCACCCACAGGCTCAGCCTCTGCCTGTTCTAATTTGGATGATCATATTTCCTATGACCCATCCAGTGTGCCAGCAAGTTCATGGGCATTGGTGAGACCTGCAAACTGTGACATGGGGCGGGCTGAAGTATGCTCAAGGTCACTGCCAAGCGACTGAATGTCTCCGCCACTCTGGTTTTCAATCTCTCTTGTTCGTCTGATGTTCCTGCGCCCACTATCATTTCTTTTCATTATTAAATGACATCAGAAGCCTGCTG
Source organism: Capromys pilorides (assembly GCA_004027915.1). NCBI lineage: Eukaryota > Metazoa > Chordata > Mammalia > Rodentia > Capromyidae > Capromys > Capromys pilorides. The sequence continues at coordinate 19,165 of PVKN010003439.1, forward strand.
CACCGCTCAGCAAGAAAGAAATCAGTGGCTAATTATCACATTTCTCTTGGTGACCTTAATTTGATTGATCAAGGTTAAAGGATAGCAACACCTGGCAAGCTCATCGTTTTAGCCTGGTAGCTTCTATAAGGATACAGATTTTCAGTTTTCACCCACATCAAAAGATGGAAGACAGGTGAACCTTGGAAACTCTCGGCTCTCCAGCCCAGGCCCACGGGGAAAAGAGGTGTCTGAGCTGGCAGGAAGAAGAAATGGTCACTGGAAACCAGCTGCCCCAAGAGGAGCCGCCTATTCTAACTGTGGATCATGAGACGGCACCTCTCCACGTAGCTCACGTAGGGCCTGTCTTAGTAGGATCAAGGGTTTAACTGATCAAAGTGGATAAGACACTAAGAATTTGATTACTTCAGGATACATGAAGTTCTACCATCCAAAGTGAGTAAACCCGCTGGTATAACTCAAAGTAATCATGGGCAGTTTGGAAAGAAACAAATATAAATTGAAAGCTCAAGGTCACTCGCCAATAACCTAGGAACACTTAATAGGCTCTAAACCTGGGTAGAGTCTGACAGTGACATGCATGGTTGAAATCATCGTGCACACATTCTTGGCATTCTTATGCTTTATTGTTCCCTACTTCCAGGGTCATAGTTACATATATTCGCTATGCTGGTGTAGAGAATTATAGCTTCAAGTTTAGAAGATGGTAAGCTTACTGAAGCTCTGACTCCATCTTTTGCCCTTATTAGGTTTCAAGTAATACACACAGGGCATTTCTAAGGTTCCAGTGCACCTATCATAAGCCATTCAATTATTCAAAGGTCTGCATGCAACATATAATATTTATGTGAAAGTCCTCTCATCAGATAGGGCCCTTAAGACCAATTTGCATTTTAATTAAATGGCACTGTCTGTCATGAGTAATTGCAGTGTTGCACTAAGTAAAACAGAAATCATATTTTTGTGCAGACATTAAGAGTAAGGAGGGCCGTGGAGACAGCTCAGCTGTCTAAGTGCCTGCCTAGGCAAGTGCAAGAGCCCAAGTTTGATCCCTGGTGTTGCATGTCATGCCAGTCTTACCCTGGGCACACTGAGCCATCCACCAAGACAAGGTGTGGTGGTGCATGCCTGTAATCCTAGCACTGGGGAGGCCAAAACAGAAGGATTGCTACGATACGAGTCCAAGCTGCGTAGTGAGCCCCTGTACCAAATACATAACTTAAAAAAAGGCTAAGGAAAGTATTATGCATTCACAATGCTACATACAGGAAGGATGGTAAGAAAGGCAATGTTGGGAACACTCCAGTGGAGGAGGCTACGGTTATCTGAAGGTCAGCGCCACACAGGCGTAGCGTGTACTGCCACTTGGCATTTCACCCGTGACACTTACTCTGCCTCTAGCTTTACACGCCTGGCAGGCGTGTGTTCTCCTGTAGTGCTTACTTCTCTTTCTCTAAAGCAGCATTTCTCTGTAAAATGGTATCTATGAAACATTAACAGAGGTTCCACGCAAAAGGCATGTCTAGTCCATAACAGCAGGGTCCAATGCCCACTGCATGCTCCCATCACCCCGAGATTCCAAAGAATGTGAGTGCATCAGACCTCAGAAGTGCTAACACGGTATATGCTAGACATCAATATTTTATTTAACACAGCACTTCACAAGCATTTTTACATGCAAACTCTCCTCACAGTCCACATGTCTAACTCACGGCGTAGCGCCAGTGTGTTCTCGGGTCTTCTTGACTGGAGGTTGACATGTGAGGTGTGGTGCTTTTGTCATGTGGCTGGAAGCGTCTGGTAGACACTGAGAGGCCCCGGGGATCCGCCTCCCGTTGCCCGCTGCCTACGGCACGCTCCCACATCACTGCAAAGGGAAGTGATGGCAGCACACCAAGGCGCACAAGACTGCAGCTCCCTCTTGAACTTGCTCCTATGGAGCAAGCTGGCAGCCGCCATGCGAGGCGCTCCAAGGGTCTACAGAGGGGAACACGTGGAGAAGATCTGATGTCCACGCCATAGGCAGGGCCAGCAAGCGGGGCTCCGGCCGGCCACCTGGAAGAGGCCATCTCCTCTCTTCCCTGGCCCATCCCTTTGCCCAGGGAAGGGGGAGACACAGCCAGGCTCCCCAGGCTCAGCGCTTCTCTCCACTCAGGTGTCCGTAAACTAGCAGGAGTCCCCCTCACCCGTGACTTCCACCTCATCTCTTGAATCTCACCTGCCAGCTTTTCCAGGGTGGCTCCTGGCCACCAACCTCTGCAGACCCATCTACCTGCCCGCTTGCAGGAGACGCACCTGCAAGCACGTTCCAGCCTTGGACCCGGCCCGCAAGGCGCGTCGTTTCTTCAGTCTAGCTGTGGTCTCTGTGTGGGGTAAAGAAAGTGCCACGACTGCTGTCACAGACCCTGCTACTGCAAACTGGGACAGTGAAGCCCAAACACAGGTCAGCATTTAGATTTTAAAGAGATGAGCAGAGAATTCAGTGGCCAGGCATCCACGTACATCCTTTTCACCATCTTTTCCTTTGTTAAAGATAGTTCTAGATCGTAAGCCCCCAAACAGATCACATCATCATATCAACCGACGCACATAAAGAATCTGCCAAAATGTATCTATTCCTGAAATTTTAAAAAATGCTCGGTTTAGGAGAAACAGAAGAGAATTTCTTTAACTAGATAAGTGGCGTTCATAAAACCACTGAGCTAACACCACACCTCACAGTTAAAGAGCAGACGCTTCTGTCCACACGTCAGGAAGAACGCAAGGATAGCCAATCGCCCCATTTCTATAAACTGTACTGAAAGTTCCAGCCAGTGGAACAACACACACACCCAAAATAAAGAAGGCCATAAATGGGCAGAAATTTCAAACCCTGTTTGTAAGGAAAGCAACTCGTAAGATTTCAGGACATAAGATTTACATGAAAAAGAAACTGCATTTTGGTTTGCTGGCCACTTAAAATATGAAATACACCCAGAAATGGTGCACGCGTAACGTCCCTGCACTCTGGGACGCAGAGGCGGGAGGACAACTTGAGCCCAGCACAGGCAACTTGGGGACTTAGTGAGGCCCGTGTTAAATAAACATAACATTTAAAAAGCTAGGGCTGTAAGTCAGTGAGACTCCCTGAGCTTAATTCCCAGTGCGGCATATATGGGCGGTGGGGGAGAACTCAAAGCACAGAGACATAATGTAGCCACTGAAAGACTTCAAGAAACAAAATGTGTGTGTGTGTGTGTGTGTGTGTGTATGTGTGTTACAACGAGATCACTGAGATGCTGCTTCTTCCCGCTGGTGGACTCCACGCACCCCAGGGAAAATCCCAGCGGTCTATTTTAGAAAGTGGCGAAGTGGGCTGAAGCCAGAGGCGCACACTGGCCACTGCCGCGCCTCCTCCGGGGGCCAAGGCAGGAGCACCCCATGTCCCGCTCACCGATTCCTATCTGGGTGGTTTGTAAGCAGGCCCTGTTTCAGACAGAAAAGGTCTGGGGGCAGCTCAGGGTTAGCGCTCCCCTGGGATGGATCCCCAGAACCAGAGGCGCACAAGATTGGATATATTGGGTCCAAAGTGCAGGAGGAAATGTCAGGCGCTCGCCATGGTCAAATCACCTGAGAAGAATGGCGCACACTCGAGATTTACCTGATCCCAGGGCTTACTGGAAGGCTCTGTGGTGCAGGCTGACAGCTGGACGCAGACCGGGAGGAGTCCACACAGCTGATTGTTCCGACAAAGGTTAAGAAAATGGTGGAGATGAAGTGTTCTCGTTTATCATTCTTCATAGCTGAGTAATAATCTATTGTATAAAAATACCACATCTTTTTCAACTTGCCCTTAGCCACCCAGCAGAAAAGTTTAATCTCAAGGCATAAAACGTAAAGCTAGATTAGTATGCTGAGCTGTAAAAGGCTTTAATCAACAGCTTCTGACATTGCCAGTTCTGCCAGTAACTCACTGCGAGTATGGAACATTGGACTATGTATACAACTACTTTCTCCTAGTTCAATGAGAAGAAATTTTTGGACCAATAATGATCAGAAAAATTATCATGTCTACACCCTGTGCTCTGTATAACTACTACGAGGACAACAATATGCATTGTATCAATTATTGGGAATGTACTACTAACATGTTTTGAAACTGTCACATTGTTATTTCTTATTTAAAGTAATAAAAAGATTTTAAAAAAAGAATTACTAAGAATAAAACATAACATAAATACTGGGAAAAAAAAAAAAAGAAAATGGTGGATAATGTGTTCAACAAATGGTGCTGAGTGACTGGCTATCCACAGCCAAAGAGAAGAGAAAAAGAGTTCGCACTGACACAGATTACCGCAGGGCAGACATCTGACCACAATGTGTAACTCCTAACGCTTCCAGGATGGACGCCTTCCTGCGCTTGGATTCCCAGACGCACTTGACAAAGAGCCACGTGATGTGGGCGGCCACAGAGGGAAACTCGTGGACGGGATTCCCTAAGGTAGGCGTGTGGCTGCGCGGACTGCATGGCTAGAAGGACACAGCGCAAGCCAGAAGCTCGGGTGAGGCACTGTCGCACCGCGTCGGATGGAGGACTCGGGCCCACGGCTGGCGCCTGTTTCCTCGCTCTCTCCAGCTGGTCTGGATTTCTCCCTGAGATGCACAGGCATCCACGGAGCACCCAGCTGCCCTCTGTACCCAGCGCCCAGCCGCTCCAGGTGGCCTGAGCCTCCACCGCCTAGGCCAATCTCCACGGGCCCTGGGACTCCGAGTCACGTGTGCACCCTCCATGCGTGAGCCCTGAGCCGCAGCCCTGCGTGGGCTTGCGCACGTCCTGCTGTCCACTGCGTGCGCGTCTCGACCTGAGCTTTCCTCTGCGTGGACTTCCGCCCTCCTCCATTCCTCGCCTTGAAGTCTTCTTGCAGGTTCCCCTTTCCTGTCACATCACAGCAAACCCTCCTGCTGCGCATTCTCACAATGCCTGGGCTTGTCCTCCCAGTCCCTTCTACAACATAACCCATTAAACCAGTCTCACTGCTGCTCGCCCCGGCAGGGGGATCCGGTCGGCAGTCTCCGTGTGTAGCACGCACCAGCAGAGAGAACGCATCACACACATGTGCCTCAGAATCATAGCAGAACCAAATCAACTTAGCAAAGATGAGTCCCAGGCATAGCATTTGGGTCTGTAAGTTTAAAGTAAAAATCGTTCCCACATATCAGTAGAAGGAAAATGAATGTTTTAAATATTTGGGGCTCCATCTGTGCCTCAGACATCCCCATCTGCTCCCAGAGTGACTAACTGCAGGCTTCAGCTGCTTGTGGAGAAAGTACGGGACAAGTCCACACCCCTCCGTGTGGGGAGATGCCCTAGCACCCCGACAGCCTCGCTTTTGCCGAGCACAGCTGGCTGCAGGTCATCAAGACCGGGTGACTTCAGTGAAGCTGCACAGCACTTGCAGGCGAGGTCCTTGGATGTCAGCAGCTTGGAGGCCACTGACGCTGGGATTGAGGGCAGTGTGTCACCTGACGCACGGAAGCAGGATTCTGGGCAGGACGCTGTGTGTCAGCGCCGAGTCTACACCACCTCTGTTCCACCACCCAAGTCCTGGCAGTGAATTTCTCATTGATGTTCTTTCAGAAAAGTTTATGATCAGTGTCACTTTGTCATTGCTACCAAGCATCAAAGGTGTTCTGCAGCATCTATGACAGCCTTCAGCTCCGATGGAAGCAGCTCCTGATGGTTCTATTTCCAAAGAGGATTCCATTTATCCTTGGCCAGGACAAGGGTGGGAGTTCAGCTGATAACTAGAGGCTTGGGCTGGCCAGATAGCTCAGTGGACTGAAGTGCCTGCTTAGGCAGACATGGGGATCAGGGATCAATCCTTAGCATGTCATGTTGGCCCCACCTCCAGGGGTGCACTGAGAGGGTGACTCAGACTGGGCATGGTGGCATGCAGCTGTAATCCCAGTGCCTGACATGCCAAAAACAGGGGATCACCATGAGTCCAATCTGTGCAGTGAGACCCTGTACTAAATACATAAAATAAAATAAAATAAAATAAAATAAAATAAAATAAATAAAGCTTTGGGCTGGTCAGATAGCTGAGGGGACTAAGTGCCTGCCTAGGCAAGCACAGGCACCATACTGGCTGAGCCTGCCAGGGAGACAGGGCATGGTGGTGCACACCTGTAATACCAGCACGGGCAAGGCTGAAAACAGGAGATCACTAGGAGTCTGAGCAGTGTAGTGAGACTCTACGCCAAAGAAAGAGAGAAAGAAAGCAAAAAGAAAGAAGGAAGGAAGGAAGGAAAGAAGGAAGGAAGGAAGGAAGGAAGGAAGGGAAGGAAGGAAGGAAGGAAGGAGGGAAGGAAGGAAGGAAGGAGGGGCCAGTGAGCTAGCACAGCAAACTAAGTGCCTGCTTAGGCAAGGGAAGGGTTTGATTCCGGAACACATGCCATGTGGACTGTGCCCCTAGGCATGCAGAGGTGGCCACAGAGACTGGGCATGGTGGCACACAACTGTAATCTCAGCACTGGGAACGCTGAAAACAGGAGGACTATGGTTCCAAGCTGAATAGTGAGGCCCTGCACAACTACCATTACTACTTTTTATTATTACATAGAACAGTAATAATAATAAATAAAACTAGGGGCTCTCATGGGTGCCAAACAGATACACTCAATGACTTGATGTACAGAATGGCACCAGTGTGTTAAGTCTAAGGCATTTGATTCTCAGAAAGACAGTGATGTTAAGCTCAAGTACCTATGTTATAGAGTAATAGCAGCATTAAGCTTCTCTTCTGGAGGGCTAAGAGTGTAAGTTTACAGACCAAAAAATAGAGAAAAAGAAGGGCTAGAAGGATTGCCAATATTTTGGTCCTAGCCCTTCAAGGTCAGTGAGGACTCAGGACATAAGAGAACTTGTGCTGTATCATCCTATAACTCAGTGGTTTCTCAAATTTTCTGTTCAAGGAGATTATGGGACCACAGAGGAAAGGGATTGATGATGTACAGTGTTCCTAAGGAGAGTCACCTAGAGAGAAAACATTCTCTCTGGCTTTCACAGAGAGCAAACTGGTCAGGCAATGGCCGTGACTCATCCAGACGGCTGACACTGACGACAGTTGTACAAAGCACTGTACATGGTTTCAAGGGAAATCCTGGGGATTTAATTGACCTTGTCAGATACAAAAGTTACATGTTTTGTTATACAGGTCCTGCTTTAACTTGGCCTTAACCACCCAGCAGAAAAGTTTAAACACAGGCAAAAAAGTAAAGCCAGATAAGTATGCTGAGCTATAAAAGGCTCAAGTCAACAGCTTCTGACATTACCAGTTCTGCCGATAACCCGCTACTATTACGGAGAATTGGACTATGCATACAACTACTTTATCTTAGCTCAATGAGAAGAAATATTTGTACCAATGGTGTTTAGAAGAGTTATCATGTCTGTATCTTGTACTCTGAACAACTATTATGAAGACAACAATATGCATTGTATTAATTATTGTGGTTGTCCTACTAATGTGTTTTGAAACTATCTCTGTTATTTCTTATTAAAAGTAATAAAATTATAAAAAACAAAAAGCTCTTAATTTGGAAAAATAAGAAAGAAACAAAGAAAGAGGCACCAGGCCTCACCAAGAGTTATGAATTGTAAATTGAAGAAAACCTTTTGCCTTTTGCTCCCATGCATGGGTCCATAGTCTCCAAACTGTTGAAGACATTACCCACATCAAGAAAATACATTGCTCCACCTCATGAAGTGAAGAATGAGAACACGAAAAACTGGTAAACTTCTGGTCACCCAGGTAGTGCTGCTCCAAAACTGCTGAACTAGATTTGAAAAGAAACTGTGGGCTCCAGAGGAGCTCACCAAGGCCCAGGAAGGCACTGCCTCTGCAGCTCTCACTGCTAAGCGCATGTACATTAAGATAGAACAGCTGACGGGGGAAGGCAGAAGGGCCAACAGCCCCAGTCCAAGCAAACAACACTGGAAAGGGTGAGGCGAATCCTTTCAGCTCCTTCTAATGTTGCTGGAGAATTCCAGACTTCTGGTGACCATCTCCACACCAAAATATTCTGTCACCAAGATGTCAGGGTGTGCCTGAATTCCTGTTTGGGTGTACCTGAGAATGAGCCCAGGCCTCTACACACAAGGCATGGACTCTACGGCTGAGTGGGCGGCTTCTCCAGCCCGAAGCACACAGCAACTGACCAGCTGGAGACCCTTTCATATGAGGTGCAGCCCATCTACATGCCTGCTGCATATGAGGTATGGCCCATCTATATGCCTGCTGCATATGAGGTGTGGCCCGTCTACATGCCTACTGCATATGAGGTGTAGCCCGTCTACATGCCTACTGCATATGAGGTGCAGCCTGTCTACATGTCTACTGCATATGAGGTGCAGTCTGTTTACATGCCTACTGCATATGATGTGCAGCCTGTCTGCAGGTTGCTACCTCTGTAGCCTAAACAGTTTGCTTCCAACTATTTCCTTCAGGGGCTAGGGAGATAGCTCTGTGGCACAAGTGTCTGCCTGGCAAGTGCAAGGTCACGAGTTCGAACCCTAGTCCCACACACACACACAAAATATGACCAAATATTTCCTTCTTCTGAAGACAGGAAGCCCCGATTTGCCATAGCCCAGAATAAGCTCGCTTCTCCTCCTAATTTATGCTATCCATCTTTATGTTGAAAACCAACACTAAGTTTCACAGAGGGCCTACACAGCATATGCAGTATCCCGGAGATAAGGAAAACACCACTGTATCCTTTGATTTTTTAAGGCATGAAAGATGACAAGACCCACAGTGGCCATCAAGCCTGTGAGTGCAGCATCGTATGCACCAGCGGCACGTGAGGCCAACTTCACTTGCAGCTAGAGAGCTCGAGTTTACGCTCGCACCTGGCCCATCCTTGGCGCTAGCTTCAGCTAACGCACAATGTTGCCGTGCTGGAGGGCTGATGTTGGCATGCTGCCACGTGGTATCCTGGTTCTTCACAGCCACATGCTTTGTAAGCTCATGACTCACCGCAGCTACCTCCTCAGCCAGTGCTGCACTAGGGGAGAAGAGACTCTTCAGCACACGACAGCTGACGCTGCAGAGGTGATGCCCATTTACCGTGACTGAGAATTTTAGGCACTAGGCCAGAAGCTCCCGCTGAAGCTTGAGAAGGCAGAAAGTGAACCATGCCACAGTCCATACAGTCTCACGAGATATTTAGCCAAAGTATGTTGCTCGACACCAACCTCTCCATCTTAGATGCTGTACCAAGAAAGCACAGGGGGAGTGAACATCCCAGATCAAACTTTAAGATGCTTAGAATCCTCATTCCCATTTGTTCAATCTGGTGCTCAATCGTCAGGATTTCTTGTGATGTCTTTCTATCCACACACTACCCAGGACCTACCTGCCATGCCCAGAGCGCCTGGCTCTGCCCTTGGCCACTGCGGTCCACCTGCACCAGCTGCTCTGTGCCCTGCCACACAGTGTCACCAGATCCCTTCTCACCCATATCCTATGTTACTTTCCCTATTTGCTGGGTCCATGGCTTTTCTCAAAACTTGGCTGATTTCTCCTTTTCTTCAACAGAAGGAGGTGAACTGAATGTGTGCGACGTTCCTTCATCCTCACATTTGATATGGACTGAACTGTTTCTCCCTCAGAAAATCTCCACATTGAAGCTGTAATCCCCAGTGTGACTCTATCTGGAGAAAGTCCTTCCAGGAGATAATTAATGGTAAGCAAAATCATAATGAGGGGTCCTGGCCCAACAGGACTGGGGCACTTAAGAGAAACCACAAGTCCTTGCGCAGAGAAGCCAAGTGAGGACACAGTGAGGAGGCACTGCCCAAGGTCAAGGACACAGGCCTTGGGGGAGCCGACCTCACAGACACTGTAATCCTGGACCTGTGGCTTCCAGGGTTGAGAGAGTAACTTTCTATTGTTTAACTACAATAGGTTACAATAGCCTGGGGTGCTCTGTTATGATAGGCCTGGCACACAGCTACGTCAACTTGAAGACAGGCACAAGGGACCACATCGACCTAAATGCTTCTAGGAAGCCAAGAGACAACACAGTGAAGAGACAACTTACAAAGTGAGGGAAAATATTAATAATACATTTGAGAAAGCTATGGCTGTACAAAATGCATGAAGAACTCAGCGGCAGAAACATTGTTAACTTATGGCTAACAACTTGATGCCAAAGGCAGATGAAAACTGTCCATTCTCACTAATCCTCGGGGAAACCTCAACTGAACTCAGTGAACTATCGGGGCGCCCCTGTTAGCATGCTGAGCATCAAAAAGAAAGGACGGCAGGCACTGGAGGGGTGTGGAACAAAGGGGACATGTACATGTACATGCACTGAGGAGGTAAATGAGTGGGGGCATGACAGGAAACAGTATGGAAGACCCCCACACCTGTCGGGATTCCTGTGGTGTTCAGCAGTTCCCGGCCAGGGTTATGCGCAAAGGGAAGGACAGCAGTGCGCCCAGGCGCTGCCTGCACGCCCCGTTCCTGGCTTCCACGCCTCGCAGGCAGTGTCTTGGACACAGTCACAGCTTCCGACAGCACTTACGTGTGCACTGTCATGTTCTGCTATTCCTGCCTCCCCAAAGCAGTACTCTTTGCAGAATCACTTGACTGGTTGCTTGAATTTCTGAAGGATGAAGTCCACTGCACCTGCCCATCCTCCGAGGCGTATCCGGCACTGCCCGAGCGGAGGGCACTGACCTCTGAGGCCGTTTCCAAGGTTGAGCCTGCCGCTGTGGCAAAGAAGGGAGGAACACACCTGCTGGTTCCTGCCGTCCAAGGCCTGCTCAGGCGATGAGCCGTGCGGACAGCAGCGCCACCCGGGGCGACTTTCCCATGCTAGCACCACAGAGACTGATGCCTGGCTGGGGCCTCTGCTGTGGGCCAGTCCCGGGAGCTCATATTTAGAGTTCTTTGCTGCTGAACACAATTCCAGACAGCCACAGTTTAAAGGAGAAAAGGGTTAATTTAACTCAAGGTTTTGGAGACTGCAGTCCCTGGTGAGCTGACTCCAAGGTTAGAGTATCACAGGAGAAGGCCCTGGCCGAGCGAAGCGGCTCAGCTTATGGTGGGGGTGGGGGACCGCACCGGAGGAGACGCTGGAGGCCCAGTCCATGCCTTCACTCAGCAGCGTGGCTGGCACACCAGTTGGCTAGGCTTTTCTTAATCCTGTGAAGTGGACACATCAGGATGAAAGGCACTGGAAGGCGTCCATGCAGAGCAAGGCGCCTTGCAACCAGAGCCGGGACAAAATCCTTCCGGGCAGAGGCATGCGCCTAGAATCCCAGCACGCCGGCAGGGCAAGTGCAGGCTGGGCAACTAGGTGGGTCACTGAGGGTCCATCTCCAAGTGAAAAAGAGCTGAGATTTAACTCGGCGACAAATCCTAGGTTCAACCGCCAGGATCATAAGTACGCACACGCATGCACACACACACATACACACACGTACACGCACGGCTGTATTTCTATTTAAAACAAAAAAACTTAAAAATACCAGCTATTCCTTTCTTCCTCTCCTTAAAGTGAAACGTCCCTATACAGTGAAGGTGACGATAAAAGAATCAAAACTGTGCACGTGGTAGAATAAGACCGACTCCTTCCCACTCCACTCTGTTATACTGCAAAGGACAGTCCCGCTGGTACTGTGGCTGATGGCACGCGAGTCCTCAAGACCAAAAGGAGAGCTCCGCCTCGTGCACTTGCGGCCCTCTCCTGGGAGTTGCCTGCAGACAGGATGCTGGCTCCACTAAGCCTCGGAGGGCTCCTCTCCCCTCTCTGCTGGGAACTGCCCAGGGGAGGCTCCAGCCCAAGGGAGGCAGCTTCCTTTAAAAACCCATTTCACAGAAAACAGCACAATCAGGGACCACAAAGCCCCATGCAAGTTTCACCTCACTGAGATTTCTCCCTTGGACTGCAGACTCCCTAAGCCAGTAAGGCAAATCCAGCAGCTGAGTGGGGAGGTCAGGGGACAGAGGGAAGTGTGGGAAGTGTCTCACTCCAGGGCAGAAGACAGGGCCTGAGGGGGCAGCAGCCACCCACCTCATTCGCCATTTGCCATTCCGGCTCTCAGGCCCCAGGCCTTCCCGTGCTCACTGCAGGGAGCTCCTCCAGAAAGCCTGCCCTATGGCGAATCAGCCCCTATCCGTGAGGAAGCCATCCCTCTGTGGGAGGCAGGATCTAGGGCTGCAGCGAGCTGCCTTGTGACAGCATCTTCTCTAGGGGCTCTTTTCCTGCTCCCCACCACATGCTCCATGGGAGCTCCCAGGAGCCCCAAAGCTATGCAGAGCGTATGCCAGACCAGGCCATGCTGGCTGGGGCCTACAGGGGGCAGCACTCAGCACAAGTGTGTCTACAGGGAGCCCAAGGGGGAGACAGGCCCTAGCCCCGCCTGAAGCTGTCTGCATCCCCGGGCACAGGTTGGGCTGCGGCTCCTTTTCAGGGAACGGAACAGGATGCAGAGTGCATCATCACAGTCGCGGAGACACGTGCAGGAGTTTGACAAAACCAGTTTTGGAGGAAAATCAGCTCTTATAGTTTTAAAGTTTGTGCTATTATTTGTGCTATATTATGCTATTATTTACTTAAAAAACCCTCCCAACACCGATTTTTCCCAGTCCTGAGTTGCTTGACCCCCAGGATGCTGAGTTTGACCCCTGTCTGGAAGCTTGTCCAAACTCAGGCTCTACGCTGCTCTTCCTGGTGCAAGTCCTGTGGGGGTGGTGGTACCCACTGTTCTAAGCTAGCTTAAATGACTCCATGTGGCACTACTTTAGGAGCTGCTTGTCCTCTCGCTCACCCTGCCCCACCATAAACCAAGGAACGTGCTAAACCTTTTAGAGACAAGATAGGACCCCAGGTATCCCAGTGCTCAAACTAAAAATTGACTTCACCCCTGCCCTAGTTGACACGAGCCCTCCCACCCCAAGAGAAACTCTGCCTTTGCCTTTGTTTAGTCCGAACTCTATTCTTTTATTTGACCAAAACTTTGTATTCCCCCTTGATGTAAGCTGACTCTGCTACCCTTCTTGGTAACAAACTTTGTGATTTGTGATTGCTGTATTATAAAATGTTGTCCTCTCTATAAGCCCTGACCCTGGTCACAAATGTTCTCCCTAATTGCAGGCGTGCCTGGTACTGGGTATCGAAGAGCAACTCCTGGACCCCGCAGCATCTCCTCTCCCTCCCTAACCCAGGCGCCAACTATCCTACTTAATTGCACACAGAGACAACTCTGAAATCTTGTAAAGTTCCCCTCTCCAATCAGAGACAACTCCTAAGTTTCCCCCTCACCCCACTCCAGGGCTGTGGTTGCTCCCTTTTAAAATCCTTTGTCCCCTCTCAGGGGGTACGCCATTCTCCTGACCCACAGGAGAATGCGGCCCTGAGCTCAGCTAAACTAAAAGAGCTCCAAATTTTTGCTCTTGGGTCTTTGTTTTCATCATCACGACGTGCAACACCCACCCCTCCCCGCAGTGTAAAATTTCCCATCCAGAGGACCCGTCCTGGGCAGCCCTACAGATACCTGTCTCCTCAAGTCACCTTCTGCCTCTTCATTACCCAGGAACCCCCTGCCCTGCGTTCTGTCTGAGAACTGGAGAGAGAGAGTCGGCACGTGTCCCAGTGGACACAAGGACTGTGCACCGCATGGTGCACTGGCGTGTGCATGTCACACCACGTTCTGGCCAGGGTAAGCATGTCTGTCTCCTCAGACATCACTGCTCAGACCTGAGAAGAGAGCACTTTTAGTTTTTAACACATAGTAGGTTATCCTTAAGTAGCACATTGTGCAACAGAACACCAGAACTTAGGAAACAAACTCGTCTTACTCTAGGGATTGAAGCCAGGGTCGACACTTCCTCTACCTCGGAGCCACACTGCCAGGCAAGAAACACATGTCGTGCTGAGCTTGTTACCGCCGCAACTGCAAGCCGCCTCCCCTGAGGAGCAGGGTGACCTGGACGGCACCGCAGGGGAGCAGGGCTTACAGGAACGGTGGCCGAGAGCAGCCTGCGGCGAGAGGCGGGCAGCGGCTCCCTGGTGGAGTGAGGACAGGGCAGTGCGGTGGGGGCTCCGCACAGGAGAAACACACACATGCAGGCGCCCCTTAGCCTGCTCCATGAGTGGGTGCCCAGCACCCCACCCCGCCATCTTCAGTGCCTTCTAGAGGCTCCTAGGTGCCAAGGGTCAGACCTGAGGCTCGGGCCTTCTCCCTCATCCTGCTCCAGCTCAGCCCTCACACACTACGTGCTCTCTGGTTCTGAGATAGAGTCTTGCTACATGGCCCAGGCTGACCTCAAACATCTCAACCTCCCGAGTGCTGGGATTACAGGTGTGCACCACCGCACGCGGCCACAAATCACAAAAACACAGTTAGTTTAATAGACCCAGACAAATCATGAAGCAGCTCCTTCCTGGATAACTTGCTAAGGGGAACGTCGCTGCTCTTCCCATCTCCCCTCTACTGTGCAGGGAGAAGCTGAAGGGGCTGGGAAAACTTGACGCAAGCAATACGCTTTCAAGCCCCGACTTTTGTTTATTAGCTATTTTCTCACTAATTAGCTAACATGCAAGATAGACCTCACTCTTTATGACAGACACAGCAGGCCCCTAGGTCAATCTGGGACAAAGGCAACGTGAAAGGACCCACGTGTTCAGTGGGGTGCACACCCCGGGCCCTGTGGGACACACGCTCCAAGCGGGGCAGCCGCCTGCTTCCCCAGACACTGCACTCTGAAGGCCTGCAGCGGGTGTGACTGCTGCTGGTGGAGTCACATGGCCTCATCTGAGATGCAAGGGACCTGCGAGATGCTGAAGTGCGCTTTACTCTCGACCCCGGGGAGCCAGGCAGACGCAGGCTGCAAAAACCAAGCCCGCTGCCTCTTCACAGGTGCGAGCAGTTTCTGTCACTTGACTGCTGCCCACTGCAAGGCAGAGACGGCAGCCGCTTTTTTCTCTGGCAAGAACATTTGCTTTGTGTGTCAAGCCTGGCTGCAAATCCAGTTCACGCCAAAGGCTCGTGAAGGCTGAGCCTTGCTTCTCGGCACGAGACTTCTGACAAGGACATGGTTTCACAGCAAGGGTAATTTGGCTCGAGGTGCTGGAGCGGGTGGCTGACAGCGCTTTGCTGGGACGTGAGGCTCCGCCAATCCTGCGTGCTGCTCTGCAGGGGCTGGGTTGGGAGAGAGGAGCGTGCGCTGGGCGGGTGCCGGGGCTGGACCATGCAGGAGTCGTGGTGGAAATGTGGGCGCTCCCACCCCAGTGAGTGCGGGGAGCTGTGACGCACTCAGCAGCTGCGGCCTGCGCTTCCCTGAAGCTGCCTGGTACTGGTTGCTAATGGTGCTGAGGAGAAGCCTCTGAGACCAAGGCGAGGTCCCGAAGAAGCCAGGGCGGGGCGGGCGTCTCTCTAGAGCAGGGGAAGCCACAGCCAGGAGCGTCTCCAGGAGTGTGTTCCGTGGAAGGTTCTCCGAGTCACTGCCAGTTTGCCAGACCTTATCAGGTCTGCACAGGGCTGTTTGCCCCTGGGGGCCGACTGCAGGGCCACAGCCCTCTGCTCAAACTCCCAGCCATCACTGCCTGCACCCACTCCGGTGAGTCCTCACGTGGCGCCGCAGAGCCTGGCCGCCTCCTTCCACCCGCAGACTTTCGCACAGAAGCTCTACCGCGACGCCTCCTCCCGGCCACGCAGCAGTGTCTTGGGCCGGTGGTCTGGTTTTCTTTCCCGAGCTAAGCAGAGCCCTGCCCTTTCTTATTTTCCTCTCACTGAAACACTTCCATGTTGGGTCTGAGGGTGGAGCTCAGGGGCACAGTGCTTGCTGGGCACACACACGGGCTTGCATTTCATCCCCAGTGCGGGGGGAAAAAAGACCGATTTCTGCGCCATTCCCCGGATCCCCCAGTACTCCACAGACCACCCGCACAGTGTAACTTGCTCTTAGCGTGAGGCGGCCGCGCGGCACCCCCACTGCAGGTTTCCGGCACCGGTCACCTTACCTTACTGCGTAAGCGGAGCAGCCTGCACGTTTCCCCTCTGAGGCGCACACTACTTGCTGGAGCGACATCACCAGTCCTTGCTTCACTTTTCTACACCAGCAAGGCCAGCAGTGATGCAACCACTGCGCAGCACTGACTAAGCTCGCGTGTGTGGCAGCCACACCGGGGGAGGCCCAGAGCCAGACTGAGGACAGGCAGGGCCGCCAGCCTGCAGGGTGGATGTGGGGATGGGCGGGGCCGCCGGCCTGCAGGGTGGACGAGGAGCTATGAACAGAGAGGGGAGCAGGACGCCATGAAGACGGGAGCAGAGAGCCCTCCCGGACAGCTGCTCCTGGGGGCACAGGCAGAGCTTCAGGCAGAGGGGCACTGAACTGGAATGTGGGGCAGTGCCTGCCTTGAGAGGACACCTGCAGGTGACATGGGCCAGCTGCCTGGAGGGCCACCGTGGTGACCAAGAGCAGCTCATGGGAGGCGGAGGAAGCAGAGGAGCCGCCAGCCTCGTCAGTCCTGTCAGCCTTCTCCCCGTGCCAGGCTCGGTTACTGGGCACCTGCCCACGCCACCACGAAGACTCCCAGGGGTCCCTTCCCACCATGGCGCACACTTTCCCCCACCTGGTAGGGCTGGAGCAGTGGTTCAAGACGACCTCTCAGAACGAGAAGGAAGGCCGTGCCTCTGCACTGCACAGCGTGTTCGTCTCCCTTCAGTGTAACAAAGCTCCTGAGATGACCAGCGTAGCACAGGAAAACCCAGGCTGCACGCTGGCAGGTGGCTTCCGTCTGCGCCACCTCCTCCGTGACGCTGGTCCTGTGGCACCACGTCCCCATGTTCCCTTGAGGGTCCATCCTATCCCCTGGATGTAATGTCCTCCCACCAGGGTTTCAGGCCAAGGACAGAGCCTGAAACTCTGCAGCTTTGGGGGACATGCAGAGGCCAATAGATAGTGTCCAGACAACAGGGTTGAATCCACTCCAGAACCAGTCATGATTTAAAAAAAAAAAAAAAATCAGAGTTCTACAAAGGCGGAAGGGGACATGTATTCAAAAGGCCGGGCTGCGCAGGCCTCAGCAGTGGGGCTGAGGGCTGAGGAGCTGGCATCACCAACGGAGGGTGGAGGAAGGGCAGGGGCAGCTCCGGTGCTGGCAAGAAGCCTGGCACGCAGGGACTTTAAGAGAGCAGGCCGGGCATGGTGGCATTCATTTTCGTGTACGTGTTGCGATGCTTTGAGCATGTCACCAAGGTCCATAAGCTGGCACTGGTTTCCACTGTGACAGTGCTAGGGGAGAGGCTTGGCAGGACGTGCCCGACCAGGAGCTGCGCCTTCAGGTCCAGAATGCTGCTGCTGCTGTTGCTGCTGCTACTGCAGAGGGCGCAGACCCACGGGCTCGGCCCCTGCTCCTCCTCCTCTTCTCCTCTCACCCTTCAGCCTTCCGCAACGCCATGACGCGAGCGCTAAGGAAAGCCTGCGGCCGGCTCACCAGACGCCGGTCCTGCCCTCTGGGGCTTCCCAACCTGCAGAACAATGAGGCGGTAACGTCCTTCCTGTTCCTTATGGAGTCTGCGGTCTCGGGGCTTTGGTGACAGCAGCGCCAGAGGAGCTGGGACACACACAGGAGCCAAGCGCCGCGGCAGAGGCGCCCTCACCGCGCTGCTCACCAGATTCCTATGTCCAGGCCACACGGCTCTGTGATGCCACTGCCTTTCAATATTTATCAAACCAGGAGAAATTTGCTTTCATGGAAGGTCTTTGAAAATTGCTGCTTAATGATAAGATCATGATAATCATCATATTTATCTAATTAGCTCTGTAGTTATTTGGATTCAAGGCAACTAATGATGCTAGATTAGGAATCCTAATGCTAGGAGCCAGAGTTAGGCTTTCACGAGAACATTTATCAAAAGTTGGCATCACTTAAACCAAGTTTTAAAAATTTTAAAAAGCCAGGAAAGCATATCTCGGTAGTTTCCTTCAGAGAAATGTCCTGTCAAAAGCAGGCTGGTGAGCTCTTCCTGTGGCCGTGGGGCTGGCACATAAGGTTCTATTTGGAAACGGAATGCGTCTGCACGCAAAGAGCGCTTGCTCTTGGGCTTCTGACTCACTGGA
>PVKN010003440.1:0-37284 GCA_004027915.1 Capromys pilorides
CATTTCGGTTGTTTCCAGGATTTGGCTATTACAAATTGGGCTGCTATAAACATAGGTGCACAGATATCACTATGGTATATCTGTGCCTTTTGTACTTTTGTAGGACCTATCTTGTTCTCTTGTGAGCCCACCACAGCGAACGTCGCAAAGCAGTGTGGTCTGTTCATTCTGCATCAGTAATGATAATCAAATAATTCCTAGAGCCAAAAGACTTATTGGACACTCGTCACTATTTTACATGCTCTTTGTCTTTATAAACTCATTTAATTCTCATATCAACGAGGTACATATTTCCATTCTTAGAATGTACCTTTATAAATTTTTACGTGTTAACTACTTAGAAATGTATTTGTGCATGCTACACACTATATGTAGGCATTTATAAACATCTATTTAAAATATGCTTGAGGACACATATAAAACAGTTCTGCTTGAACTTATTTGTTAAGATGTCAAATATAGGCTTTTTCTTTCTAGGAAGAGATTTACCTTTGTAGTCATGTAGAATTTGGGAGCGCACCAGGTGTTTTCATCCCTCTCCACAGCCACCATCTCTTAGTTGCGTCCCGTTCTTCTTGTGCGCAGCTGCTAGTCCATGTACAGATGGAAAGGCTGAGGCTAAGGGAGGCCTGCCAGATTGCCGAGATACTGTTCTCAGCTGCTCCAGGGACATGGAAACCAAGGGTACAGGAGCCCCAGCCATCAGCATAATCCTTTGGCCAACTTTAGACCTTCCTTCTGCCTTAGTGTATAATTTGAAGTGCTCATTTTCTCACTATTAAAGTTACAGAGCTCATCATATGTTGTTTTACCATTTGTCACTAGTTGTGTTACTGGTTAATGACTTTTATCAGTTTGTCTGTTAGCCAAGGACAAGCATGGTGTTTGGCTGCCAGCACAGCGTCTTGGGCGAGACCTCTCGGGCTGGAAATCCCTGCTGTGGCCTAAGGTCAGGTGTGCAGCTGTGCCCACTGTGCCAGGCCGTGACCACAGTTCTCCCTCATGGCGCCTTACTGAGCATAGTCAAAGAATGTGGCTGTCCACTTGCCCAGTGGGCTCAGAGTGCTCCTCACCTGATGGGAAGGATGCAATCTGGGCCTTTCCCTCCCCTGGAGGTGTGGGAACTCGAAATACCTGTGCCAGTGTCAATACGGGGGCTCCTTCATCTGTGGCACCTGAGGTCGGAAAAGTAAGGAGGCAGCGATTCAGATTAGCTGGTGAATCAGAGGGGTTTGAGTCAGCCTGTGGTGGGCCCTGGGGAGATGTGCCATGAGGTGTATATTTCTGGAAGCACCTTTCAGGAGCTACTCAAGAGTAGGTGGAAGGCTTGGCCACTTGGAAGAGGTCGAGGTGGGGTATGGACAAGAAGGTTGGTGGTTTAACCGGTTTTAGAAAGTAGTCTACAAGCCGTGTGCTTGTCTTCTAATTTTGGAATAGAAGTTGGTTGTGTTACCTAGATTTCTCTGTTTTCCAAAGTTTGCCTTACTGCACTATTGTTTGTAGGAGTTGGACTTTAAAAAATGGAGTCAAGTGGGGAATGCATGTGGCTGCTTAATAATTACTAGTGGGGATGGTACCTGGTGTTCAGTCTTTGGGTTTATTTTATTTTATTTATTTTGAGCCATTTATCTTTGAACTCTTATTCTTTCTGAGGAATAGAAGTGATAAACTTCAGCTTTTTCTCTGAATTCAGCAAAAGCTCTAAGATTGTGGTTCTCAGGAAAGATGAGATCTTGGCAAGTAGAGCAGGGTTGTTTTTATTTTTCTAATTTATTGCTGTGATCTACATCTCTCATTTCAAAAATGAGGCTTAGCGGAAGAAAAAGGAAATGATGTTTGATGTTTAAATTTTCCATGATCATCATACAACCATGCAGCCTTTGAATTACCTGATTTTTTTTTTTTTTGGTCACAAAAAAGAAAAAAAAAAAAAAAAAGCAATTTAAATTGTTCAGAAGTTTGGAAGTTGTTCAGAATTGATTGTTCAGAAGTTAGGAAAAGTTGTAATGTGTCACGTTTTTCTTTACTTTTCAGTACAACAGAGTGGAATTCGGCACTGTTCCTATGCAGGTTCCCGGAAACATCTCTATATTGATAAAAGTACGAAGGTCATTTGCCAAGGTTTCACTGGTAAGCAGGTATGTACATCTACATTTTTGAAGTATAGACTGAAGATTTTTAAAGAAGACTCTTTTCTGCTTTATATATCAGAAAATGAAGTTGTATCTTAAGTGTATAGATTCTGGGTTCAACCTGTCAGGGTGCAATTGAGTTTCGTTGGACCTGGAAATGTGTGGGAGAATACTATGTTGACTACCCCGTTACTGTCTTCAGCAAATACACCACCATTTCCCTCCAACATTGGGACAGATCACTATTACTTTGATTAAGCACTAGAGAAAAAGGTGCTTCTGTCTTGCCCTTGTACCAATAAATACTGTGGCTGGACATGGGGTCCATAGTAAGCTTGGAAAAACTCCCAGGCCCAAAGAAGCTGGGGGAACGGACACAGATGGTCCCGGGGAGACCTGCCTGTTGACTTTTCTCACCTTATCCTCTGTAGGACACAAAAGGTCTTGAAAGAGACCCACAGGCAAGCTGCCTTAACCATTTTAATTCTCATTCACTATCTCTCTTGTGATAGAATTTGTATAAGCTTAAATATACCTATGGTATGATTCTACAAAAAATGCAGCACAAGAAACTCCTTTTTTTCTATTCTGCTTATCAAACATTTTTCCTCTTAATAAGTTGGCATTTCTCCTCTCAGATATTTTTCTTGCACTACATACATATTTATATTTCCATAATGTGTTCTTTATAGATTTTATAGTTGTGTATATCCACGATTTGAAGCATCTTCTATCTTTCTCTCTCTAATTAAAATTGCATTGTCCAGTTTTTACATATTAATATGAACTATAATCAAGTGCTTGGTTAATCCAAGTTTCTCACAAACATATTGTATGATTTTGGATTTCTTTGCTAACCTATGTGGTCCTATGATATTTAAACTTCTGAGCTTTTTTACTGTACCCATTTGTGCATGGTATAAGCACTATTGGAACTGTTTAACTTCTAGGTTGGCTCCATTACCTGCGAACTGTTTCTTACCCACCTGTTGGGGAGCTTTAATGTGACTGAGAGCCTCAGTTGCCTCAGTGCGATTTGCTGACTCAGTTCTGCGAGGCTGTGGTGACAAGGTGTGGTGTCAAAGGCTTCCTTCCTTCTGCAGGAAGTCTGCAGTTGGCCTCATGAGGCTGCTCAGTGCACACAGTGTTGCCCACGTGCATGCGGCAGGCTTACATTTTCCAGTAGATTCCGGCAGTGCCCGTCTCCAGTGGGTGACATCCGGTTTCTTTTACTAGCGTGTGAGTGGCTAACACTGCTCCTTTTCTTGCTTTGTCGTGGCTGATGCTAATGGGAAAACTACAGCCAGCGGCTGACTTCAGGGAGGTGTGGCTCGTGTTTTAACACCAACCTATTAGGACAAAAACACACCGGTGCGTTTGAGCTTACCTCGCACTTTCCTCCAGAGCAACTTCTCAAACTGCCTGGAGTGAAAGCCAGTTTGGATATTTAGTTTTAATTTCTAATCTAATGTAGATTCCTAGTTTTGAAAAATATAGTCAAAACTGCAGCAATGTCATAGTGCTATATTTGTAAGCATTCTTTTATTAGTTTTTTTATTCCTTTGTTCATCCCCCCTTTATCCCTTCTTTTTTCTTTTTAATCATTTAGTCACTTTTCCTTTTCCTTTTGCTTGCTCTTATGGTGTCGTAGAGTAGCAGCAATCTACAGACACACCATAAATACCACTATTTTAAGAGAGAGAGTCCTGGTCTTTTATTTCCTAAATCCTGTCACTACCTTAAACCAGTCACTTAAGGTAATTGGGGCCAACTTTCTTATACTGAAAAAGGAGTTGAATCAGAAAATTGCTGAAGTTTTTGAGGTTCCATTTGTATACCTTAAATAGTGAAGAACTTGAATAATTGATACAGCATTTTTAGGTCCCCATAGAGAATGGTTGAGTGTTTTTCCACAACTGTTTATTGAGGCCTGCTTCATGTTGATTTAGGTACTATTTGCAGTGAACACATAATAAACAGAATTCACTGTTTTCATGGAATTTACCTTTTAGTGGAGAAAAGAGAAATACAGTTTAAAAACCTGTGAGTAAATGATGTGCTGTGTTAGAAAGTATAATTGCTATGACAAAAACAAAGGAGAGAAGGGAGTTGGGTGTGTGTGGAATCGGGTGCCCTGGACCGGAGAGAGGCAGACATTGTATCACTTGGTTAGGGAAGTCTGGACTTGTTAGGCAGGATCTGCAGGTGTAGCAGTGCGCCAGATGGCTGGGCACGTGCTGGCTGTGTGTAGAAGCGGCAAGGCCACGTGGCTAGAGTGAAAGAAGCCGAGGCAGAGCAGCAGATGAGGGCAGGCAGGAAGGGGCTTCTTACAGGGCGGGGGTTGGAGGAGGCAAGGTGCGTGTTGACTTGTGAACCAAGTTGGCTTTTATGTGATGGAGGTGGAAGAAGATTGGAAGTCAGCGAGGGGACACCATCTTTTTCACTTGTATGTTCTAGCAAGATCACTCTGGCTGCTGTGGAAAAGATTCAAAGGGGGCAAAGGCAACAGTTCATCAAGAGTCAGGTGATTAGACCTACATGGTAGCAAGCAATAGGTGGGGGAAAAGCTGTTGATTCTGTTTTCAAGGTAGAGCTATAAGATTTACTAATGGGTCTGCTACGGAGTATATGAACAAGAGCAGGCTCCGAGATGACGTCGGCATTTCTGTTCTGAACATCGGGAAGGCCTGAAGTTTCACTAACTGAGGTGGGGTAGGTAGAGAAGGGAGGGGTCAGGAAGGCTGAGAAGGTGCCAGCTAGTTATCTAGGAGGAGGTGTGATGTCGGCCCTTGGCACTGTGCGTGTGGAACACAAGGCAGAGAGAGGTCTTGGTGAGGTCCGTGGGCTGTTGTGTGTGGCGGGGATCATCGTGTGGTGTCGTTTATTGTCACAAGTAGGGATGCCATCATCGAGGGCTGGGAATACTCTTCCGTGCCCTACAAAGGCAGGATGACCTCCCCTAACAGAGAAGCACTGTGTCTAAATGGTGAATAATGCTGAGGTTGACCGGGTAACGTGAGTGAGTAGGGAAATGCAAGGACGCGGGCTGGGCGGGTGAAAGACCCACTGAGGTTACTGACCCTGGTGTCAAGCGAGACCGCTTAGCAGGGTTTCGCTTTTTCTTCAGGCACTGTGTGGCTTCACATAGACAGTCCTAGAGAAGGAAGACTTGTGATCGCGCATCGTGAAGCCTATTTTGCATCATGGTCCACAGCTGTTTAATAAGTTCCTGAGAATGCTGGACATGTGTATTGCCTCAGAGTAGCTCATCTGCCCGAGCTCCCGAGATGGCCTTTGGCTCTCTGTACACTTCCAGGCTGCCTCGCTTCACAGGTGTTGTGCTTTTTCCCTCAGGGCACCTTTCACAGCCAGCAGGCATTGGAGTACGGCACCAAACTTGTTGGTGGAACCACGCCAGGGAAAGGAGGCAAGACGCATCTGGGCTTACCTGTCTTCAACACTGTGAAGGAGGTAATACATTGTGCCTGAGCTTGGCCAGAAAAGCAAAGCAGGGCAGAGCCAGAGTTCCTCAGACAGATAGTTTAACTGTGTCCCTTTGGGAGAGTCACTTGATTTTTGAATGTCCAATAATCTAGAGAGATTTGAATCATTTTGAAACTCAGGATGTCATTTTTGTTTATGCATAATGCATAAACCTGCAGACATGGTTGTAGACATGCATCAGTTTTTTTGTTTGTTTGGTAGGATTGGGGATTGAATCTATGTCTTTCACACTGAGCTACATCTCAGCCATTTTTGAAATAGTCATTAAAGTCAATAAATTGTCCAGGCTGGGCTTCAACTTGTGATCCTCCTGCCTCAGCCTCTGAGACAGGTGGGATACGGATGTGTGTCACCTGGGCTGCTGTGTCTCCCCTAGTAAGGGAAGACCTGGAGTGGCCTGGCTTCTTATCCTTGCCTTACCTTTCTTCCAGAATGGCTGTGATGCATCCTGAGGATGGGCTGTGGGACAGACAGTACGAGGTGCTTCAGGCACACTGTCCCTCAGGTCTCACAGCAGCCCGTGGAAAGTCCTTTCTTCTTCAAATTGCTGATTTCTAACTGATACTTTTTTTTTTTTTATGTGTTTGGTACAGGATCTCACTACTCAGCTCAGACTCGTAGTGATCCTTCTGTTTCCAGCCTCCACAGCACTGGGTTTACAGGCGCGGGCCACCATGCCTGGGCTGGCTTAGTGTGCCTGGGGTTGGGGCCAGCGTGGCACGTGGTACCAGGTGCCAGAGATTGAACCCAAGTCCTTGTACTTGCCTAAGCAGGCGCTTATCTGCTGAGCTATCTTGCAGGCCCTCTAATGGTTTTAAAATAATGTTTTAAACTACTTTGTTCACAACCATTATATGTATTAATTATAAAGTTCAAATCCCATAAAGGTAGGTAACATTAAATCTTATGTTGCTTTCTGTATTACATATTTTGCTTCTTTTGAGAGTTAATTGAAGGTTAGTATGTATTCCTCCCCATCCTTTCCACTTTTGTATGAAATTTATAAAAGATTACAGTGTTTTTTAAAGAACCTTGTACAAGTTCTTGGGCTGTTTTATAAAAATTAGGGAGTAAATTTAATAATTTGTATAGATGTATTATGAAGTACTACATTTTTTCATTTTTTTAAAGTGCACTTATAGATTTCATCTAATGACTGAATACTAACCAAATTAAGGTTAATTTATATTGTTAATCCTAATGTGCAGGAAAGAAAAGATATCTTTCAAATTTAGAGACTTCATCCTACTTTAAACTTGGAGATGGTACTATTTTTATGTGTATTTGTGTTTTAGATGCAGTTTTAAGAATAAAGCATTAGAAATAATATATTCTGTAGAGTGCTTTTTTTTTTTTCCCCACTTTGCTTGTTTTTCCTTAAAGTTTAGCCAGGTGTTGGGGTGCGTGCCTGTAATTCTAGCTCTCTGGGAGGCTGAGGCCCAAGGACTGTGCATCCCAAGCCAGCGTAGAACATAGCGCTGTCCTTTCTCAAGAAAGACCAAGCTAAACCAAAAGACTTATTTTTATTACTAAGCAATGTATTTATTATTCACAGTGATAGAAATATATATGACATTTGAAATACTCTGCATTTCCTTTATAGATACCATTTCTTACCCATTTAGCTTTTTGTTCAGACCTAAGTTTTTATTTCTTCTGTTCACGTACATGTATCACCCTCTTGACCAGAGTTTTTAAAACTTATCTCTAGCTCAGCAGAGTAAAGTGTCTGCAAGCAGGCGCGGGGGCCAAGGGTTTTGATCCCTGGGCTTGCCGTGCCAGCCCTGCCCCCTGGGTACACTGAGACAGCAATTGAGACTGGGTGCGGTGGTGCACACCTGTAATCTCAGCTCTTGGGAGGCTATAAACAGGAGGATCATTATGAGTGCAATCTAGTGGTGAGACCCTGCACACCCTGTAGACCCTTCGCTAAAGTAGAGAAAAACCAACCAACCAACCAAACAAAAAACCTTATTTCTAACCCCTGATGCCACTAATTGATGATCTATCAGCCTCCTCTGACTTTATCCTTCCGTGACTGTCAGGATAGTGTTTTTCATTAGATCTATAGTAGAGGAAGCTCTGTCTCTCTGAATGTGAGGAATCATTCAGTGATGGTTCCCAGAGACACTGTCTTCTACTTCTGCTCCTTCTTTTATTTGTATCTATGTTGCATAGCTTAATGTTCATGTCTGTTGTAAAATCCCATAGCATAATTTTGAAAAAGCTTTTATTTCTGTTTTAAGCGACATGTTTAACATTTATAGGGGGCATCCTGCTGTAACTGAAAGGAGCAGACGCTGTACAATCAGACGAATTTAGGAATAAAGCTCAGCTGTGTCCCTTCCTCAGACTGTGACCTTGTGCCGCTAGTTAACATTATGTTGGCCTCGGCATGCTGACTTGGGAAGTGGGGATGCTACGATGCAGGGTTGTGGTCAAGCCTTAGCTGAGACTTGCATAGAACCGTGTCAGAAGGCTGTCGCAGAGTGGGGGCTGCCCATGGGAATGCAGAGAGCATCAGTGGTCTGTGTTCCTGGGGAACCCACGGCAGTAGACGAGACAGAGCCCTGCAGGACGGCAGGTAGGGGATGCAGTTGTATTGCTGTATGTAGAGAGTTTGTAAAGGTAGAATGCATGGCCATGCTCATGTCATAGAAGCACTTTCCATCATGAAGGGTGATAGCATTCAAACTTGATGCTTACTTGACCCCTGTTCTTATTTATTTATTGGCATAAGGTTTTGCTATGCAGCTCATACTCGTACTGATCCGCCTGTCTTAGTCTCCCCAGGGCTGGGATTACAGGTGCGCATCACCAAGCTGCGTTTTGGGAATCGAACTCGGGTCCTTGTGCTTGCCTAGCAGGCACTTAGACCTCAGAGATATCTTCCTAGCCCGACCCGTACTCTTTTCATATGCTACTTATGCATTTTTGTTCAAAATGTTTATTTCTAACAAACATGCATTCAGAGTAAGAAATAGCAGGCAAGAACTTCATTTTTACTGTCTCATGATACTGTTGAGAACAGATGTTAAAGCTGAGTTCTAAATACCGAGGGTCTCTCTAGTCCTATTCTCAGGAGGTCTGGGGTGTTGTTACCAAGCACGTGCTACAATGTCTTTGCCAGCGTGTGTCTAGAGCAGATCATATAGCAATAGGAATGAAAGGACACAAGCACAGGGAGGCGGTGCTTTCTGGTGTACAGACCTGCCATCGTTTGCGGTGTCACAGAATGTTTCAGTTCCCAGTGGCATCCTTGATTCTGTTCTTTTCTGATAGTGCAGTGAGCTGGAGAATATAAAGAATGAAGACATCCCACGACACTTGATGGTGTCTTTCCTAACACCTTGACATTCATAAAATCATGGCATATGTTTTATGGTGAACGTTGCAGGCCAAAGAACAGACAGGAGCGACAGCATCCGTCATTTATGTCCCTCCTCCTTTCGCTGCTGCTGCCATTGATGAAGCCATTGAGGCAGAAATGCCCTTGGTTGTGTGCATTACGGAAGGCATCCCGCAGCAGGACATGGTGCGGGTCAAGCACAAGTTGCTCCGCCAGGGAAAGACGAGGCTGATTGGCCCGAACTGCCCCGGAGTCATCAATGTGAGTGCGAAAAGTAACAGGAGACCCGGATGCAGCCTCTCTTGAAGCTGAGCTGAATGTGTTGTGTGTGTGGCCTGTAGGTTCCGACTTAGTTTAAAAACTTTTCTACAACTGTAATTTACTTTCTTTCAGCCTGGAGAATGCAAAATAGGTATCATGCCTGGGCATATTCACAAGAAAGGAAGAGTTGGTGAGTATATTTCTTTCTTTTTAAATTATTTAAACTCGTAACTCATAGAGACCTTGTTACGACAAATCATTTTAGTGAAGTTTATCTGCTTTTCAGTGAAATGATTCTGTATTCTAAACATAATGAGAAGCAGTTACAATTCCATATAGTGAAGATGTTAGAGGTTTTAAAGTAAAGACTTGGTTTTTCCCTATGTAGCGCCCTGTGGAATCTTCCATATGTTTGCCTGTATCACAGTTAATTTCATGCTGTTGCTGATAGTATTCTATGCTCTGGTTTTCCTGCACCTTATCCATTCTCTCACAGTGAACGTTTGACTTGGCTCCAGGGTTAAGCCTTAGGAACAAGGCTAAGGTGAACATTTGGGTGCAGGACTCTTTAAGTATATGTTTTTATTTTTCTTGAGCAAAGTACTGGGATAAAATTAGTAGGTCATAAAGTAGAGTGTGTTCAGTTTTTGAAGAAATTGTCAAATGGTTTTGCAATGTGGCTGTATCACTTTACGTTCTTATGGTTAATGTAGGGATGTGTCAGTTGCTTCCTATCTTTACATTTATTTCAGTCTTTTTTAAGTTAGCCACATTAGGCCGTGAAATGGATTTCATAAAAAATGGGTAAAAAACTTGACATATTTCATAAAACAAAAACAGCTAAGAGATTCTACTTCATTATTGTTTGGGCATGATTGGGAAAGACCTGTAAGAGAAAGTAACATTGAAGCTTGCTTATTATTAATTAATTAAATTTTTTTTTATGTGTTTAGTACAGGGTGTTCAGGGTCTCACTACACAGATTGGACTCGTAGTGATCCTCCTGTGTTTGCCTCCCAAACACTGGGATGATAGGCGTGCCCGAGCCACCATGCCCAGTCTCAGTGCATCCTGGGGGCGGGGCCGGCACGGCAGGCTAGGGTTCGAACCCTAGTCCCTGCGCCTGCCTAAGCAGGCACTTTAGTCTGCTGAGCTATCTGGCCAGCCGGCCACACTGAAGCTTTTGATGTGGACCTGTAAGGATGGTGTGGAGGAGGCAAGGGACTGTTGTTTTAAGTGGAACAGATGTAAAAGAGTAGGAAAACACAGATTTTCAGGAAGCAATAGAGGTTTTTCTAGCATTGCATAACTTTAGCTAATAATGTACCTCTTATCTTAAAAACCTCCCTACTTTAAGCCTTTTATTTTTTGAAAATACTGTGATCTGGATGGCAAATCAGATTGAATTTTATACACTTTTAATTGCTCAGAATGTTTGTGACTTAGTCTACCATACTGATAGTCTGTCACATAAACATGATCTAATATTTTTGGATTCTCTTCCTTTAAGGCATTGTCTCCAGATCGGGCACCCTGACTTACGAAGCTGTTCATCAGACAACACAAGTTGGGTTGGGACAGTCTTTATGTGTAGGTGAGCAGTCATTGCTAAAATCATTTTCTGTGGTGTATAATGAGTGAGTAGAGTGATGATGATTGATTGGATTATTTACAAGAGATTTTGATACCATTTTATTAAAAAGATATTAAAATCTCAAATCTAATTTGCTTAATTGTGAAGTATTTCTACATGTCGTTTTTCAAGATTCATGGTTTGAGACTGCAGTTTTAGTTGGAAGAACAAATATCCTGGGATATTTG
This sequence comes from Capromys pilorides, assembly GCA_004027915.1. Classification (NCBI taxonomy): domain Eukaryota; kingdom Metazoa; phylum Chordata; class Mammalia; order Rodentia; family Capromyidae; genus Capromys; species Capromys pilorides. The sequence goes on from PVKN010003440.1 coordinate 11,068, forward strand.
GACATCAACGGCTAGAAAATCAAGTTTATTGCTGTGAAGAAATAGTTCCTTATTTTAGGATTTCTGTTATAGTGATTGTGTTGAGTTCTTTGTAGTTACTGAATTCTTTGCCTGTATATGTGTGTGTGTGTGTGTGTGTGAGTGAGTGTGTGAGTGACTGGGTGTTGAACCCAGGGCCTTCACACTGAGGTGCATCCTCTACCCTTTTTTATTTTGAGACATGGTCTTGCTTACTAACTCGCCCAGGGTGGGCTTGAACTTGTCATCTTTCTGCCTCAGCCTCCCAGAGTGCTGAGATGACAGATGTGCGGCTCCTTGCCCACTGTAGGCACTTCAGAGCTGACTGGTGGTGCTATTACAGCCTGATTGACCAGACAGTTGAGGCTGATGAAGTTATCTTCTCTAGGACCTTTCTTTTTACCATAGCATCCTGCTTCCCACTTATAACATACAAATTCCAGTAAGTTCTTGTATTTTAAAATAATTTCAGGTTTTTTTTTTTTTTTTTTTTTTTTTTTTTTTTTTTTTTTTTTTTTTTTTTTTTTTTTTTTTTTTTTTTTTTTTTTTTTTTTTTTTTTTTTTTTTTTACCAAAAGCTAGGTAAATTTCTGGTTTTATAAATACTTCTTAAAAATCCCTAGAGTACCTTTTAAAGGCCTTTCAGAAATTTCTGTAATAAATTACAAAATACAGTCCTGGAATATCCATCAATTCTAAATTATAATACTAACTGAACCTTTCTATTTGCAAAGCATAATCAGTCTTAGGCGCAGCATAGTGTGATGGGGAGCAACTAGTTGTGAAGCAGATTTGCTCGTTCTCAATTTTTAACTTATAAGCACAGGGTGAGAATGTGCATCTTGCAAAAGGTGGGGCAGTCAGTGACGGCCTGGTCTAGCCCAAGGTAAAGCGGAGGATTTGATACGTGGCTGGCTCTAATGCGAGGTCCCTTCTTTAACTTCATGGCTCAGAGATGTACTGAAAAGTGAAAAGTCATCTGTGGCCTCAGTAAGTTTATAATTTTAAAAATAAATAAAAGCTAGATTATAGGAAACATTTCGGGATTTTTGTTTGTCCTTCTGAGGCAGGGCTTCCCTAGGTAGTGCAGGCTGCCTTGAGCTCACTGTGTAGCCCAGGCCGGCAGCCCTTGGAGTGCTGGGATCACAGGTGCACCCGCCACATCCCAGGAGCATTTACGTGCCTCTCATCAAGCTGCCTGTCCTTCAGAGTCACGTGCTAGAAGAGCCTCCATACACAGGTCCCGTCGTCTTCTCTGGGTCTGCAGGTGGAGGGGCTGCCTGCTGCCTCACTGTCACTGACTGTTGTCTTCACACTTGTGAGTGCTTTCTGGGTAGTGTGCTGTGTCAAAGAAAGCCTTTCTTTGTGCAAAGAAAATTGCAAAGTGTTTAATCTTTTCTTATGGCATAATGTTAGCTTGCAACACAAATTATTTTTAAAAAGCTTATAGCAGCACAAGCCTGAAAAGCTAAATGTTGGGAATAGCCTCTGTGCCTATCAACAGTTGAATGGATAAAGAAAAGGAGATGTTTATATGCAGTGGAGCACTGCTGTGCCATAAAGATAACTTGAGCCATTTGTAGGAAAACAGATGCACCTCGAGACTGTAATGTTAAGCGAACTACCTCAGGCACAGAGGTGTAAGTATTGCATGGTTCATTGTGTCTGAGGAATCCAGAGTAAAAATAAAGAGCAAACTAGAAGATGAACGATAGAGAATAGAGAGGTCATCCTCAGAGGGGAAGGTGTGAAGAGGTGGGGGTAGGGAAGGAAGGGGATGAAAAAGGAATGGAGGTGTCTTGTGTGCACATGCCAACTTCGTGCAGGAGACATAAACTTTACGTGCTGCGCGTGAAAACTTGAAAAAGTGTCAATCCTAGGTACTTTTGAGAGCGGGAAGAGGGTTGTGTGAAGGCTGAAGGCTCACAACAGAAACAAGGGCTTTTTTTTTTTTGCTGCAAATAAGCCACTCCCATTTCCATCCATCTGTACAAAGGTAAATGTAGCCTTTTGTAATAATTGAATGTTAAGTGAAGAGTGAGGGTACCTTCAGAAAGATGAAGGATAAGGGGAGGGCAGACTAAGAAGGCGCTTGGGACATTTCTGGACCTGTTTTCCATGCTTCATCCTTACGATTGCAGCTGATGCTGGTGTTCTCTGACCTTTTCAGGCATTGGAGGTGATCCTTTTAATGGAACAAATTTTATTGACTGCCTGGAAATCTTTCTGAGTGATTCAGGCACAGAAGGCATCATATTGATTGGTGAAATTGGTGGCAATGCAGAAGAAAATGCTGCAGAATTTTTGAAGCAACATAATTCCGTAAGTTGGCTTTGGAAAAATGTAGCTCTTTGCTCTTGTTTTAGAGGTTGCTTGTAATTTTTCAAAGATTAGTTTTCCAAGAAAACTTAAAAGGTAACTGAACCTTTTTCTTAGCTGAGCCTTCTATACTGGACACTCAGAAAATTCTGGACTCTCTGTGGGTCAGTTCTCCTTCCTCTTTCCCCCAATACCTCTGCTGTTTCTCTACCCTGAGCCTCCTCACCAGGTGCTTTTTGGTAAGTGTGATGGCTTCCCAAGTAGGGAATATTAGGCCATCAGCCTGACGGCCCTGCCTGACTCAAGACCTTCAGACTCACATTTTTTTTTTTTTTTAATTCATGATGTTCTTTCTTTGATTGTAGGAGAAATAAGTGTTCTTTCTCTTCTTGAAGGCTGCTCTTGTAAAGGTCTTAGCCCCTGTACCCTTTTCCATGATCCTGCCTTCCTCGAGGTCTGCCCTTCCTCATAGAATGGCTTTTCCTGTCAGAGATCAAGTAGAAAAGCTTTACTGTCTGCGTGCTGGAGGCTTTCCATATTGCCTCTCCCTTGTCACAGTTTCATGTAGTTGAAGTGAACTAAGTGGAGTGTTCGAGGAGAGAAGCAGACGAGAGGAGAGCAGAGTTCACTGCTGCTCGATGTCTCCACTCAGCGACTTCTCTCTGGCCTTTGTTGTTTGTAGGAGGTGTGGGGAGAAGCATGCAGGTAATTTCCAGTTTCTCTGACACATAAGTAAGTGACAGACCATCCTCAGAAGGCCAGGCCAGCAGATGGAAATACCTTTTCTCTTAATGCTTAAATGAATGAATTAAATGCCACCAGGAAAAGTAGACATTGGATTGTTAAAGGGACAGTAATGTCACTCAGAGACTACATGTATAAAAGAATTCCCATGTGATTTATGGTCCTTTCAAGGACAGTTTTGAGCACCTTTTCTCCTGTGGTGATCTTAAGCTGTGGCTTTTCTGTAAGATGTGCTCAACTCTCCCTTCACTCAGGGTCACTTTCCCTGTTGTGCACTCCGCAGTTTTCAGCAGTCTGGCTTGAGTTTGCCATTGAGAAACTCTGTGACTTTGGGAATTGTGTATGACCTTCTGGCCATCTTGAGTTTCTTCACTGGCCAAGTGAGGATGCAGCAGGACCACCTAGAATGCTGTGAGGGCTGTGAAGGTCAAGTGGCTGAGAAGGTAATCCTGGCACGTGGTGGTTGAACTGTTCACTGCCATTGCATCTTACTCTACTGACGTTTTTCCAGAGGTCCCTGGTGGGCCATCATTATTCATCGTCTCCATGAAGTGCTCTTGGTTTCCTCCTGCTTTTCCTCCCCTCTATCTGCCTTCTAGGCCCGTTCCTAGAATGTGCTGAATGACTGCCTGTGTGAGCAGTAGCAAACTCGCATAGGTTCCCAACAGGAGCCTCACAACTGTCTTCTAGTTCCATCTTGCCATGCTTTCCATTCACTCAGTGCTCACTGAGGCGTCAGTGCCATCTCCAGACTCAGCGCCTCCCTTGCAGTGACTCCCTGGCTGTGATTTGGGCCCAGCCTTCCCTCATCCAGGCCACCTCCTTAGCGTCCTCTCTGTCATCTTCTCCTGTGCCCACCTCGGCGCTGCTTTCCCAGGTCACCCTGCTCCTCTGCCCTTCTAAACAGGCACCAGAGCCTGTGGTCTCCATGTGGTGTTTCCCACTACATGTGGGTGCAGGCCAGCTGATGGTGGGGTTCCGGTCCTGCTCCTGTGGCCTGTCCTTTTCAGACCCGGGCCCAGCTCTACCTGAAGCACTAATTTTCATTCTCATTTGCCTTAACTTTGCTTCCTTGTGCTTGATATGCTGCCTGATGGCTGACTGCTGGCCTAGGCCGAATTGTGGACGGCAGGGACTGGCAATCTTGTTGTGGCCCAGTCTCTCAGACAGGAATTCATGATACATAGAAAATAAATGAAGGAATAAAGTAGATGGTTAGGAGATTAGAGTAAGATGTTACTAGATTGTCTTGCATTCAGAAAGTGATAAAGTTTGAAATTTTAGTAAAAGCTGACTTCTCACTAGAAAAAGAGATTTAAGTTAGCATGGCACTGTACAGCTAAAATGAATATTAAAAGGTATGTAGGCCCAAATCTGAATCCCTTGAATTTAGTGGAGAAACTAACCGTGCATGTTTTCTTCCCTTGGGCTGTTTTCTTATTCTTGGTTAGTTCCCGTGCAGCTCATTGTTATTGAGAATCTAACATCTACAGGCTCAGAGATGTGAACACGATACATAAAACGCTCCGCGCAGTACCTGGCATGGGGTGAGCCCTGCGTAGTGTTGCCTGCCGCTGTTATCGTTACGACGTCAATTATTTATGAACGTTGTGCTATTCACTGTCTTGATTCTTTGAACATGATGCTCTTGTCCTTTGTTTATGAATGAGAAACAGGCACGGCACGGTTGGTGACTTGCCAGCGGTGGTGTCTGGCACAGGACGGGCGGGCTTGCACCCTGTGTTCCCCATTACTCTCTAGCCATGTGCATCATTGCAGAGGTAGGGGAGCAAAGCCCAGGTGGGAGCAGGACTCCCCGCGGGTCTTTCTCATTTGACACTTTCACTTTGCTCCTCACTTTCTATGTTGATTTCAGATTATACGTCTCTGTATTCTGCTAACCCTCCAGTGAGTTTTTGTCAGTGGGACCCAGTGTATATTTGTTTGACGTATTAGGCTTATTATAATCTTCTTTCTTCCTCGTGTGACAATATTCTCACTTTGGGGGATTATGAGGGCAGATCCCCTGGAGGGTAAAACCACTGCAGGACGCGATTCTCATCTTCGTGTGGAGTTACAGGCAAGTGCGCAGTGACTGTGAAGTCTTTTCTTAATTCTGTGCCTTGGGTACTGCAGTTAGGCATTGAGAAGTAGGCGAGAACATGGTTCCTGGGTCCAGGGAACCCACTGTTTGGTAAGGGCCGCATGGAAGCTGGTCACAGCCAGTGTGCTGATTAGAACATTAGAAACATGGAAAAAGCACAGGAGGTTCACAGGGAGATCATTAGCCACAGGACCGTTGGTGGAGCTCGTGGGAAGCAGAATCAGGTGAGGCTTTTGAAGAAGAGGCTTGAGCCAAGCTTTAAAAGCGAAGTAAAACATGTGAGGTGTCCAGAAGGCATGGAGGGTGATCTCAGCAGAGGTGCAGAGGCCGGGGTGCCTGGAGGCCCAGAAAGCCACGTGAGCCATGCAGCACCTCCTGAGCCAGGGCCATCGAACTGGGCGTGCTAGGGCTCAGGCCCTGCTGGGCACTGATTACTCCTAAACTGAGCCAAGTCAGTTTCACTTATGAATGTTTTTGAGGCACTGGGGATTGAACTCAGGACCTTGCGCTTCTGAGGAAGGTGCTTATTGTGCTGAGCTATCTCCCTGGCCCGTTTTTATTTTTGATGATGCAGTAAGAATCAGTTTTAGGGGCCAGGGAGGTGGTTTAGCGGCTTAAGCAGCTGCCTGTCAAGTGCAAGGTCCTGAATTCAATCCCTGGTACCAAAAAAAGAGAATCGTCAGTTTTACGAAATCTTCATCCTCAGGTCAGTGCCTTGTGCTGAGAGGAGATGGAAGCCATGTCTGAGTTGTAGGCTTTTCGTGGAGAGTAGTTTTACTTGAAAGAGTGATTGGCAGAAAAACTGGTCCTTTATATTGGGTGACTTAAGGCCTCTCAAAATGAACCAGACAAACTTGCCATATCAAGAAAAGCAACTGATTGTATTTGTTGCTAATGATAAAAATTGAGCCTTCATGTGAATGTTAATATTTTGGGAAACTTGGTCACTGTGAGCTTAAAAACTTCCTCCTAGAAAAAAGTCTCCTAAGTGAGATTGGTGATTCTGATGGCAGTGACCTGCTGAGTGGTGAAATCCGTCAGCATTTGCAGGATCTGTGTAACTCAGCAAGCTGGGATTTTCCAGGTTACCAGTGCCCGTGAAGAAACCCTTGGGATTCGAGTCATGTAAACTGCAAGGTAGACTAGTGGATTTCAAACTAAGAAGGGACAGAAGTTCACTGGTGTGTTTTCAGATCCTGGCGCTGCACCTAACATTTAAGAAATTTCTTACGGTAGTAAGAAAGCACTACTTTAGGAGATTTAGGTAGTATCAAAGAGTATCTACATTTACCTATAAGTCAACCGAAACACTTCTCCGTATTAAAATCTTGTTATCTCAATGAGGCTAGATTTTCTAATATTTCAGCTAAATCAACATTTTGCATGATTGAACTTTGAACTTAAAATTATTTATCAAAAAGAAATAAAATTATGTATCATTTGATGTTAAGGTAACGTCATGAGTTGTAGACATTAAATGTATATGCAGGGCTGGCGAGGTGGCTCAGGGACTAAGCGCCTGCGTGAGCAAGTGCACAGACCAGGGCTCGTTCCGTGGCACCACATGCCTCACCAGCCCTGCCCCGGGCACGCTGAGCCGGTCACCGATACTGGCCATGGTGGCGCACACCTGTCATCCCAGCGCCGGGGAAGCTGAAAGCAGGAGAATCATTACGAGTCTGAGCTGTGTACAGAGACCTTGTAACAGATACAATTTTAAAAAAAGTATAGCGCTACTCTTTTCACTGAGATGTTTTGAAATGCTGTTTTATAAGCTTAATTTTTTTATTGTATGTTTGTGGTGCTTAGTGATTGCATTCATCTTGCAGAGTTGATGCAGACGTGCATTGCGTCCTCATCATTTTTATCCTCCTCCTCCCCTTCTGCCTGCTTATTCCCTCCTTCCCCCTTCCTCATAACCTCTTTCCCTCTCCACAGTCTTAGTTTTAAAGAATGAATAAACTTAGTTTTAAATACTTTTGAAAAAGTACTTTTCATTGGGTGTGAAATATTGCACACTGATATTTATCACATAGAGGCTGACACATTAATTTTTACAAGTGCAAGGGATCTGAAAAGTGCTCATGCAGGGACAGATGGCAGTGTCTGGGCGCAGGCCCTGGAGGACGTTCCTCTGTGCCCAGGTTCTGCCTGCTGCGGGCTTCTCGCTTACCTGGATCCTGATCTGTATTGGGCTCCTAGGAGAATGGCGGTAGCATTCATTGTGAAACTTAACCGTGCGTTCATATATGGCTGTGTGGGATCTCTTGACTGTTGATGGGTGAATGTATTTCACATTATTTATTCAGCTACATTTAAAGTCCAGAGCACAGAAATTCTTATGTTTTGTGAGTAGATTTTAAAAATGTCTCTTTGGTGTTTATGTACACCAGGGGTCACACATCAGATTGGAATTTGCTGAATAAAGTCAATTCTTGTCTTCCTTCTTAGACACCGTAGCATTTCAGCATGGAAAGAGCTTTGCCGCCCGTCGAGCGCGGCCTTTTCCTTTCACAGGTAAGGAAGCGAGGTCTGGAGAGGAGACCCCTGTGGCCAGGGCCTGTGGCATTGGCCATCGCAGATCAGGCCCTTCCCAGTGCATCTTCCCGTGTCATCTTTTTCCATTCATTATTAAGGGAGAGCCAATAATGAATTAAGATATAGACTCAGGTGGAAGTAACACCATCTGACCTTGAATTTTGAGGCGCTATCTCAAAGTCATGTGACTTTCCAGTTGTGCTTTATTGTATTTCCAATGAAAGATTCTCATGGGTGTTTGCAGAACAGCTTGTCCAGCAAAGTCCCTTCTACTCAGTAGATACAAAGATCTGCTCAGGAGTGTTTTCCTGCATTTGTGTGGAAAGGTGATCCATCTCGAAGGAGAGTGCAGTAGTTACAGTCACAGCTTAATATTTCTGTTTTCTTTTTCTTAGGCTGACTGTCGGGCTTCCATTTGCCCAAACCATTTATGGAATGTTTACAGTGGAGTCATGGATTTGAGGTCCAGTTTCGGTTGACTTCTTCGTCAGAGTGTTTAAAGTGCCACTTTCTCTCCAGGGTCCTAACGCCAAGCCTGTTGTGTCCTTCATTGCTGGTCTAACCGCTCCTCCTGGGAGAAGAATGGGCCACGCAGGGGCGATTATTGCTGGAGGAAAAGGTGGAGCTAAGGAGAAGATTGCGGCCCTTCAGAGTGCGGGCGTGGTGGTCAGCATGTCCCCTGCACAGCTGGGAACCACCATCCACAAGGTGAGTGTCAGCAGCTGCCGAGAGGGGGCACAGCCGCATGCCGGACAGCTCGGCCTCCGCCTCTGGGTCTTAGTGTATTCATTGCATTCTGTTTTCTTACAGTGTCCTAATTAAAGAAAACAGCTTTCTGATTTTAAAGCTTTCTTCTTTAAACATTGGTATTTATTTTTCTGTGAGTGGCAAGGTGTTGACACAGTAGCATTTTGGAGACTATAAGTGCCATGATTTCTAGTTTGAGATGGATGAGTGTGTGCATGCTTGTGTGCGTGCATATGTGCCCATGTGCACAGGGGACTGCCTGTATTTCTTCTTGTGTTATATTTCTTCAAGGAGAGGTCTTTGGGACGTAACCGTCCTGACTACCTGGGTTTCTGTTTCCAGGCAGAGAGGTTGGCATCTGAGTAACAAGCAGCAGAAACTGTGTGCTGAGACGTGTAGGGTGGAGGGGGCTCTAGAGAGGGCACGGGGGCTGCGGCCTTTGGTTTTCCGCCTTAGCTGGGCTGTGGTGCCCTTGTTACTCACAGCGTGGAGGTGCGAACCTTCAGCTATTTGCCTTTTGCTTTAAATAGGCTGTTGTGGCTTAAAATATTCTAAATGACAAAATAACAAGAAAGGGCAAAGTAAAACAAAACAAAAACCTTACTTCATAGCATGGTGAAACAGGCACAAATTGCTTTTCCAGTTAGAACTGTTCAGAGAAAATAAAAAATCCTGATTTGGTGTAATCTTCACTCTTAGGGATAATAAAATGGGCTTCTTGTTTTATTAAGTTGACACGTTCTGCCTTTTGGAATATAATGCCATGTGTCATAGTATTATATGTGAAAAATTAAAGTGTGTGCAGAATTTAATTTGAGAATAGGGGAAAAAGAAAAGCGAGTGCTTGCATGCACACTGGGGATGTGTCTTACCGTGTTATTCCAGTAAGTGGCAGCAGGTGCCTGTGCATTTTGTCCTATTCTGATTGTTACAATCTCAGAAACTATGATCTTCGGTGTTATTTAACATATCTGTTCCAAGGATTGTTAAGGTTCTTACATTTTGTTCAAATTCTGAGTAGTTTTCTTCTCTGTCAAAGTGAGTGGCCCATTTCCACTGCCTTACTGGAGAGTGTGTTGGTGCACCTGTAGGCATCACATGTTTAACACAAGAACGTTCAGCACCTGCTAATAAGAATACTGCAGTGGAAAAAAGAATTCCTGAGTGTCTGTCAGCCTTTGGTTTCAGGAGACTTAAGCTGAGGCTGTGTCTAGCTTCTGAACCTGGAGCTGGCGCATGTGAAGGCTGGTGTTCTGTGTGCCCTCACTTGTCCTGGCGCTCTCCAGTGATTATCTTAGAGATGGTAAGCTTCAGAATCGTTTGGACCATAAATATAATGTGGATCTTTTCTTTGATCTCCTGTCGTATCCCTTTTATTCCTGAAGGAGTTTGAAAAGAGGAAGATGCTGTGAAGGAGTGGAGGTCCCTGTGCCTGTGGAGGGGACCAAGCGGTGGGAGCCGGCAGCAGCGTGCTCCCTTGTCCACCGACTGTTGACTCTCGTGCCTGACACAGGTCTTTCAGGGTAGCCGGAAACCAAAACGAGGCCTAGAATGTACTAAACCGAGATATTTTCACCTATTATGTAACAGAGACAGACAATAAATCTTGATTTGAATATGGTTTTGAATATTTAGTATTCTTACAATTTGAGTGGTGGGGAGAATGGGAGAAGCAGAGGAGTGTGTGTGTGTGTGTGTGTGTGTGTGTGAGAGAGAGAGAGAGAGAGAGAGAGAGAGAGAGAGATTTAATAAGCTTTATAGCAAACATAACAAGCTTTTGAAAGACAAGCCTGTAATTTCAGCATGGCATTTGTCTAATTAGCGTAACACGGAGGGCTTTGGTTCTCTGTTTTCTCCTGTGCCTATATAATAGCCTCCATCTTCCAGCCCCATCCCGAGAGGAGGGATCAGTGTGTGAAGTCAACAGGCAGTAGGACAACTGTGTAGTCATCAGGGGCTGAGCAGTCACCCCACGGGCCCCATCATCAGTAGGATGACATGCAGGCGTGCGTTTGTGGGCCTGTCTGGCTGAGGAGTGGACCGTATTCACCCATGCCATGCCTCTTTGTGGCTCTGCAGAGGACTGTCCCCTTTCCTTTCCGGAGCTTACACTCGTTGCTTGAGATTTAAAACACTCACTGCAGGGAGCAGGAAAGCTGTTAGCCACCCTGGTTTGTGTGTAAAATGGAGCTTGTTAGTAAGTAGTTCCAACCAGCAACTCCAGGGTGTCTGACCATAGGAACCCACGCACTCTTAAATTGTGTAGCTGCGCCGAAGGAAACATGGTTAAGTAGCTTACTGCAGGAAGGGCTGGCTGGGGCATCTTCTCGGGGAAGGGATCTGTGGCTGGGAAGGCACCAGGCGTGTCAGGGAAGGGGATCCCTCACAGGAGGGGACAGCTCACTTGAGGCAATGAAAGAATAACTGGAGCACCTGGAAGAGTTGGGGAGATTTGGGGGAACTGGAAGATGTTCTGAGAGTGCCCGCAGCACACAGCAGGGCTGAGTGCGCAGCCCAAGGGGTTTCCTGACCCGTGACAGCTTTGGACTGGGGTAGACTTCCTGCTTAGGGCTGTCTCCTCTCCTTGAAAGTAAGAATGATGTCCCTCATCCCAGGGGTACCTGGGTGGAATGAGTTATTGGGGGGCTTGGATGGGGCTTGGTACTCCCCCACAAGCTGTTGGTCTTGTCTGCTGCTGTGCTTAGGACATCCTAGGTGGACTTTGCTGGCCAGGAAGGTGTTTCCTTTCTAGTGGTGCCTCCAGTTCATGTTCTTTCAAGGTAAGCTTGCTTCGGTCCTAGTACTGGGTCAGGTGATCTGATTTACCTCATACAGCTTTAAAAAAAACTACCAGAAACTGGGCTTTCCACACAATAACTATCCTTTCTCACAGTTTTAGAGGCTGGGATGTTGAGATCAGGATCCGGCCAGGCCCCCAGCCCCTTCCTGCTTCCAGAGCCCTCTCCTCTCCCATGGCAGGCTCACCACTTTGTTCTCTTTGTCAGACACTAATCCCATTCATGAGGGAACTCGCTTTAGGCTCCACCCCTGAATACCGTCAAACCGTGATTAGGGTTTCAACAGATGAATTTTGGGGAGACACAAACATCTTGCCAGACCTTCAGAACCTTCTGTTGCTCAAAACAGCAAGCAGGGTGTTCAGTTCTTTTTCCCTTTTCAGTTTTACAAACAAAAATAGTGAAGATACAGCTCATTGCTCCAGCACATTTTAAAAAACTCTTGTTTTAGAAACTTTAATCATGCATAAAATGAAAGTATAGTGCAGTCCTGTGTACCCCTTACCTGGCTTTGCAAATTATCCACATGCTGCTCTGAGTACGTGATCTGAACCTTTAATCCACCCTTAGTGATGTTATTAGAGTTGTTTTGTTGTGGTAAAATTTGTATACATTGAACTGTTTAAATGCCAGATATATATTTGGCAGATGGGTGGACTCATACGCTCACCTTTGTCCTGGTCCTCTCACCTTTTGCCATCCTATCCCACCCAATCGCCTCACCCCCATGGGTAACTTATATTCTTACCGTAATTTAGTTTCATATTTTATTAGGTTCTTTTTATATAGAAATTTCTGAATTGAATCCCACAGCATGTCTTTATGTCTGGCTTTTGCCAGCACAATTTCTTTGACATTTACTTAGGTTATTGCTTTTCATAAGTGTCTCATTCCTTTATATTGCTATGTACTATACCATTGCTTGAATTTATATATTGTTTATCCTATTTTAGTTAGCTTTGGGCCTTTTGTGTTATGTTTAGTTGATAAATAAAGCTGCTAGGACTGTGTACAAATCTTTTGGTGAATATATTTTTTTCCTTAGGTAAAAGAGGTAATGGAGTGTATATGCGGTTTTTTTTTTCTTTTCCCCAAAGTAGTTGTGCCTTTTAATGGTGCATCATAGGAACATATGAGTGTGGTTCTTTGTCTATCTTTGCCAACTTGGGGTGTTTTTGGTCTTTTTCATCTTAGCCATCAATGCTCAGGTTTCTCTTTAGATTGTATAAATCTTTCACCCTTTAAAAATTTTAGCCATTCAAGTGGAAGATTTGAGCTATGTCTCACTTTGGTTTTGTTTTTCATGTTGAGGATTGAAGCCAGTGTCTCCTCTAGACAAATGCTCTACCCCTGAGCTACATCCCTCTCCCTTTTTACTTTGAGGCAGGATTTCCTTAAACTGCCCAGGATGCCTTTGAAGTTGTTATCCTCCTGCCTCAGCCTCTCAAGTAGCTGGGGTGATGGGCTTGAGTCACCATGCCTGGCTCAGCCTGTTTCACTTAGGGTTTTCCTGAATGACCCCGGAATATTCTTTAATGTGCCTCTGGATTTTCATATTTTTTTGCTTTGAAGTGTGATTTCAGATGTTTTGTTTTTATTTTGTACTTTGTCTTTTTATTACTGAGTTCTAACAATTCTTTTTTAAAAAAATTCTTTTGTTTATTTGTAACAAAGTCTCTCTATGCAGCTTGGACTCCTAGTGATACTTCTGTCTCAGCCTCTCCATTGCTGGGATTACAGGTGTGTGCTACCATGCTTGGTTTCCTGGGCACCGCATGCGGTGCCAGGGATCAAACCTGGGTCCTTGTGCTTGCCAGGCAGGCACTTAGGTGTTGAGCTATCTCCTCAGGGCCTGAATTTTAACAATTCTTGTGTATTTTGGATGTAAGACCTTCCTCAGCTATGTATTTTATGAATCTTTTTTCACACTCTGGCTTTTCTGCTTGTTCCTGAATTTTTGGATGAACTGAAGTTTTTAATTTCAATAAAGAGCACCATCCATTTTTTTTCCTTTTTGATGTGTATGTTTTTCTCCTAAGAAATGTTTTTCTGCCCCAAGTCCTTGATCATATTTTTCTGCTTTTTGTATTACCAGGAACCCACATATTAGCTCATATCACCTTTAACTTAACTTCTGCGAAAGATATGAGGTAGAGACAAAGATTGAGTTTCTTTGGGATAGATATTCTCACATATTTCCCATCTGCCTGGGGCCACACCCTTAAACACAAACATCTGAATTTGCCATCCTGAATTTGCCATGCCATTCTAAAGACTGGCATGTGGTGGGCTTGCCGAGAGCAACCACAGACTGCTCACGCCAGGAGTATGAGTCGCACCTTTTGTAAGTCCTCCCAGGCCCCAGAGAATCCTTGCTAGCGAGCACCTCTCAGTTCCCGCTTCTCTGCTTCTTCCACCTTATGCTGAGAGGCCACCAGATGCCAGTGTCCCCGCCTCATGCCCGACTGCCTGGCTATAAGTAGCTCTGTTTCTCCTCTGCTCCAGCTTCCACTGTTGCCAGCTCTGAAAGTCACCGTTGTGCAGAACCTTTAATGCTTGATGTGCCTTAGTTCCGGCAAATGACACACATTAAGAGTCTCTAAACAGCGTTCTAAACAATTGTAGATGACTCCTGGGAGGAATGCTGATACCAGCATGAGGTTGGACTCTCTTCTTGTGCTGGTCCCCAGATGCCCATCCTCTGTCTGGCATGACATTCCATCACCAATTTTCTAACACTGATCCGGTGTTCTCTTCAGTTCTGACGTGTAGTACTTGACCTGGAGTTAATTGAGGCCTCACAGTTGAGGTAGCCAGGTCCACAAAGTGCCGTGTGTCAGATGCCTTGCAGAGGTCCTGGTCTCCAAGTGCCATCCACGTTTCTGTCTTGCTTGGCTACAAGTTCAAGATTTCTAGAACCTCCTCAGGTTCAATAATTTTCTTGGAAGTCTTGCATAACTCTCAGGACTACATGTGTGATGACAGTTTTATTATGGTTTAGATCTAAAATGGCCCCCAACAGAGGTAGGACTCTCAGAAGATGATTAGGTCATGGAATCATGCAAGATGATGAACTAATCCACTGGTGAGTTCATAGCTGAATGCGTGTCTCAGAGGTGGGGCATGGCTGGTCACTGGGCATGTGACCTGAGGGCTGTGTTCTTTTCTAGATTCCTTCTATCTTCCTGCTGCCTAGCTGCCCTAGATTTTTTTTTTTTTCTTTCCAGACTCAGTGATCAAACTCAGGACCTTGCATTTGCCAGGCAGGCACTTGTGCCCCTGAGCTATCTCCCCGGACATATCCTTACACTGTCCAGTTTCTGTCTTGGAGGCAGATGACCACGGATTGAACCCACTGAAACTTCTCCCTTTTAAGGCATGAGGGTTAGGTATTTTGTCCCCACAAGAGAAAGTGCCTGATATAAGTTATAACCAACTCCGTTTGGGAGCAGCCAAATGGGAGAGAGCCATATGGCAAGGACACAGGAACTTCTTTCCCCATGGAGAGGGGGTACATCTGTGTACCTCTTGGTGTGTCTGTTTCAGTGCTGAGATATACCAGGAGGGAGCTGACTTTTTTTCCCTGAAAAAAGAGAAGGCTGAGAGTTCAGTAGACTCTAAGGTTTATTGCAAATGATTACTTTTTGGGGTACCAGGTTCACTTTGAAGTCTGATGACTCCTTTGGACTCTGCTCAGAAGTACATATCCTTTACACCACAGGGCAAACTCCAGCTTAGAATGGTTCACATAAACTCCCCCTGAGTGAGGCTTTTGTGTCTTCCAATACGGAGCGCCTGCAGAAGGACACTCCAAAACCTCACCTTGGAATTATTGGATTGAGTATGTCTCTTGTCTTTGAAGCCAATTTACTGTACTCAAATAATTCTTCTAGTTAGAAAGATGAGTGTGACTCCCCTCTGGCAATTCCTTTTTGCTGCTTTCTGACTGGATTTGGTCCTGTCTTTTCTAGGTTCTGATATTCTGGCTTCGTTTGGATGGGGCAAAAGAGACTCCATTTTAAAGGAGGGCCACTCAAGTTCACTTGAACTATAGATAAGCTCACTCCTCACCCCCTCCCATGTCGCTAACCATAAACCCACTTAGAGAACACTAGAGTCATAAAATAGGAACAAATAGCTAGGACAACTTGGAGACTAGGGCAAACGTTAAACCTCACTGCCCCATAGCAGATAGATGGTCAATAGTGTCTGGGAAATGTAAACAGTCTTGTAAAATTTCTGAAAATGAGGTAATGTGGTTACTATGGAAACCTGAAAAGTATATAAGCTGAAAGCAAAGTTCAGGTGGGTACCAACAACTTTGGGAGTCCTGACCCAAAGTCAGAGCTTTGATCAGTTGGGAGCTCACAATAAAGGTTTTCTTATTCCTTCACACTCGGTCTCTTTTGTGGGGGCTTTATCTTCACCCACTTCTATCTGCTGCTCCAGTATCTCTTACCTGATTCCTGGTCCCGCTTCTGCTCTAGCTGTAAGGACCTAGTCTCATGTATTTCAGTGTTGGTTCACCTCAGTGGAGTTTGGTTTGGCTGATCCTTTGGTTTTAGCACTCTGGATTGTCCCTGATAGGCGCCTAACAGATACCGCACTAAAGAGGAAGCACCATGGTGTAGGAATTCTGATGGCCATTACCATGCCTAAACCTCAACTGACAAAGGTTTGGAGCTATTCCTGAAGCTAGTGAGACCAGCACTGTGCTAATGCTCCTGGCAGAAGCTGTGGCCCTGTGTAGGGGATGACAACCATCGTCCAAGCCATGGAGTGGGTGATAGAAATGAATGCCCTGACATCAACACCCCCTCACCTCCTGCCAGGAGTAGGACTGGCTGATCTAGCTGAGAGGTGGACAGTGGAGAAGCACAGATGATGCCACGCATAAAGTCATCTCGTGGGGGTTACATAGCAGAGTGGAGAAGATGGAGGAAGGCAGAGAATGGATCCAGGGGCCCAGTTAGAAGACTGCAGCTTCACTTTCTTTGACTGTCACGCTTTGGCAGGGCAGCAGCAGTTCCATTTTGGGAGAAAGTTGTGGTGAAACTAGACATCAAGTATCATGAGAGGTCATTACCTCATTTTCTTACCTTCTAGTTAGAAAGATGAGTGTGACTCCCCTCTGGCAATTCCTTTTTGCTGCTTTCTGGCTAGATTTTGTCTTGTCTTTTGTTCTGATGTTCCGGCTTTGTATTGATGGGGCAAACGAGACACCATTATAAAGGAGGGCCACTTAGGTTCACTCCAAAGGGCGTGTTTGGAGGGATACCAGATACCTCCAGGGAAGCACTTGGTAGAATTTTGCATTTTACCTTATATAAAAGGATAATCCCCATGGGGTAGGGTGGGAATTTAGGTTGTGGTATGTTCCTGGAGGTGCTGAAAGATGGAAGGGCATTTACAGAGGGCATTTCCCTGGGCATTAGGTTTCTTAAGTAGGACAAGTCATGTGACCATAGCACTGTTCAAGGGAGTGAGAGTGGCACTGCACAGAAACACCCTGAGCCCAGTAGGTGGGATCAAGGGGACCCTAGCCAGGAGGCTGTACCCGTGCAGTGGCTTTGGCTAGTACAGGACTCAGGCTCTGAGTTTCCCAGTCTTGGTAGTAACTGTGCGTTTGCAAGTTCCTCAGGCCCACAGCGCTCTCTGGATGGCTTATCAAAGTGGTTCTTCTGAGGTCCTGCAGCATTTGGCTTATTGCACAGAGGCAGGCGGGGACTTAGAGCTGACACTCACAGCTTAACGGCACTGCCTAAGAACACAGGCCACTTCCTGCTGTTTCCAGATGGTTGTCTTTGGTCCCTTGTTTCCTGGATAGGTTTGGCCTGTTGAGGAGGTACAATGAGAGAACAGTCTGTAGTTGCGAGATGGAGTAAAGCTGTAGGACCAGGCAAGAGTCGGGATCTCGCCTTTCACTTTTGTGACTCAGAGCCTGACTTTCCACACTAATGAGCTGACTGCAGACAATTGTGATGGACAATCCAAGAGGGTCATGATGGCCTTAGGAAAGGTCCCTGAGAAAGAACTGCGACTTCATATCAACTTCATTTTATCATGAATCCCATCAAAGTTCTATAGGGCTGTGCATTTCTGATGCTACTATGTCCTGTCTGATTTGAGGACTAGAATCGTTCATGACTAAAGCCTGATAGGTACGCTGTCACCCAGGGGAACCCTGAACTGACAATGTAAAGGTCAGTACCCATCACTTCTATTAAAAAAAAAAGAGCTCTAGCCTTAATACTTTTTTAGTTCATTAGTATTCTGATATGAAAAGGAAAATATCTTCTTAGCAGCTGAATTAATGAAATTTTGATATTTGAGAACTTTAATTTTGACACTTGGGGAAGGGGAATGGACATTTCAGGCAGCTGAGGAAGGGTTAGCAGTGATGCAGGGATTAGTGTGTCCCCTTCAAGGAGACACCTGTGACAGATTACTAATCCAAAAAAAATGTCCTATGGGAGAGAGTTGTTCTCAAACATCACCCAAGACTACTTCCACAGGAGGCCAAGACCTGAGATAAACCATCTGTCTCTCCTCCTTCATTTGACCATCCCTCTTGCTTAAGATCCATGTTCTTACACATCTAATCCTATACTTCAACCTCAAAGCTCAACTCTTCCTTTTTTGTGTTTTGACCAGTATTCTTCATGTGCCACTTGCCCCAAAGCTATCGGAAACAACCTGGGTGTTTGACCTCCTATGGCCCAAATAGCTTGTGTTTCTCGTGATGTTCGGCTGGGTCCTGTCATTTATCCTTCTATCTCTGTCTCATGCTCCCCAAGCAGAGTTCATTTCTGAAGGGCACAGCTTGCGTTTTATGTCTCTGTGTGTCTCCTGGAGTCATGCCTTACACCTACTTGGTGTTCAATAAATATTAAAGGAAAATGATGCTTTTTAGACCCAACTCTGCAGGACCCACAGGAATTGTTTTATGCACAAAGTTCAGAAATAAAAATCCAAACCCCAGCAAAATCATTTCCTTTTACATTCTTCATTTTGATGATGTCTCTAAGGTATGGCTTTCTGAATTCTTTATGCCTCTCATATACTCCAAATTGCCTTATATTTCTGTTTTATCTAATAGATAGGAGGTGACATGTATGGGTACAGAGCCCCCAGCCTCCTATAGTCATATACCAAAACAAGTCACATCAGAACATTTTATTAAAGGTTTTTACCTCGTACTAGATAATTATACCCCATAAACTTAATTCATACTTGAAGGAATAACCAGGAATTGGGTGCATTAAATGTAATTCAGCCAGTTGGGACAGAGCTGATTAGGAAAACTCTCAGTGACGCCACAGTGTATATCATTCCGACCCAGGCACTGCTTGGAGGTCACTGAAGAGATGGCATTTGAGATACTGCTGTACTCTGGGAAAGGCGGAAAGGGAGAAAACAGCAGCATATTTTGAGTGATCCAAAGTCTGTGTGCGAGGTACGTGTACCTATTATTCTTCAGCCCACTTCCACTGCAGACACATTTCAAGTCAATCTACTGAGCCTTTAACCTGAACTCAAATTAGCCTCCACTTTGCACAGTAGATAATGGTAATTGTTGAGGAAGTGTCCCCCTCTAAAAGTGTTTTTTATGAAACGAGCACTGACCTGACATTTCCCCTCATGTCTCTTACAGTCATTAGTTACTGAGTTATTTCAGGGTGGATTGCTACTGAGAATTAGCTCCTGGGTATCCAGCTAACCTGTTCTCAGCCTTCTGTGCTCGAAAAGACCAGAACACACTCAGGGACACAAGCCTGTGGAAATTCTGCAAGAGCACGCTCCCTGCCTTGCACGTCTGGGTTTTGTGATCCACCAAATGCCACCTCTGGGCCAACTCACATGTTAATCTCTCTGTGCACACTGGTACACGAATGGGCACATGCGTGCACGCATGTGTGCGCACACACACACAGACACACATGGACTGTCTTGGTTATACCTGACATCCCAAATTAAGGAAGGAAAGGTTTACTTAGCTCACAGTTTGTGGAGGTTTCAGTCCATACTCAGCTGGCTCCAAGGCAGAGGGGCACACGGCAGAGGGCAATAGTTCATGACAGTGGAAAAGAGCAAAACAGAGCTAAAGAGAGGACTAGGGGCAACCATGACAACAGAGAGCAAGTCTGTCTCCCTTATGTTGCATTCAGGCTATCTGCCCCAGGCCAGCTGTAGCACTCACACCCATAATCCCAGCACTCACACTTATAATCCCAGCACCAGATTATGAATTAATCATAAACTCTAAAAGTACACCCCAATGACTGCATGAGGTTTTGGTGGGACAACTAGACATAAACCATAACACACACACACACACACACACACACACACACACACACCCCACACAGCACATACCACACACACACACACACACACACACACACACACACACACAATCAGTCAAATAAGTTCCTGTTTAGATATCCTTTAGGCTTCTCTCCTCAGACCCTGCAACCCTTGTTTGAACCCTTTCTCTCCCTTTGTCCATTCTGCATCATAGTATTTGGTTGCTCGTTTGTTGCTTTTGACAGTAGAGTTGACGTGTTCTTCTTGTTTGCCACTGCAGACTCAAAGCCTGCCACACGGGGTACACACACTGAGCATTTGATGAATCACTGAATTGGTGCTTGAAGGTACTGACTGAAAAACATCACACTGCATTATGGCTTAGCTTTTTATTTACTTTGCCTATTGGTTTTTACATTATTTCTTTCATTGTATATACCTGCTCTTAGATGGCAGGAATCATTTATTCCTATTATTTGTGGAATATCCAGTATTAGTACTAATTAGTACTATCCAGTATTAGTATAGTACACAGTCAATTATTTATATAGAAGGTCTACCTACAAAAGGAATATGCAATTTATTATTATTTAATATGCCTACATTAGTATATTGGTCAGTTTTCCATGACTGTAATTTGGTACTCAAGACTGGAAGGTTTAGTTAAAGAAAGTATGTTTTAGCTTATACTTCTGTAAGCTTAAAGGAATGGTGCTGGTCTGAACTCAACTTTGGTGAACACTTTGTGGTAGATGGCATCAGAGTGGCAGTAGCATGTGCACGAGGAAAGAGATTACGTTGCCAGATAGGGATCCAGAGTGTGGCTCAGGTGTACTGTTAGCAACTCCTTCTTAAGAGAGCTATCTCAGAATCTCACGAGAATTACCTTAGTCACTCCCAAAGGGGTGTCCCCAACAAGATCTCATGACTTCCCTTTAGGCCACCTCCTAGAAGTCTCACCACCTCCACAGTGCCATACCAGTGGCCAAGCCTCCAACACATGAAGCCTTGGGAGCGATTGTCACTATTCCAGACTACTCCAAACCACAGCAAGCAGCTTTCTTGGTTCATTCCATGAGAGAAACTGAGCTAAGGAAAGACTCTTTCAGCCCACCCAGCTCCTGGTTCCTGCTTCTCTGTCTTCCTTGGTGATGGTGTTTAGGAGGAGAAGGCAAGAATTGCATATTCCTTTTGTAGGTAGCCCTAAAGAACACCTGAAACCCTGGACCTGCAACCTCGAGTTTGCTGCAGGAGGCTTTCTGAGGATGCTTTGACAGGGCACCCATGTCTGGTCTCCTTTCTGCAATGAGCCCACTGCTGAGCTGTCTGAAACATTCCTAAGTGTAGTGTGCAGCCAGGGCAGGAAGTCCTATCCTGGAGGAATAAACAGAGCTGGGGAAGTTTTTGAGGAAGAGTTGATAGACTCTACCAGAACCTGTCTGAAATTTTTTGTGACAAATTAGAGAAGAACTGCTTTGTTTCCAGACTATGACTGGTGTTGTGCACCTCACAAAGTCAGGAGAAATACTTTGTAAAAGTTACTAGGGCCAGGAAAACTTCCAAAGAGAATTGGGCCTTGGGAGCCCTGGGGTTCTTATTTGGTTTCCTGTACTCTTGCTGTTGTCAGCATGCGTGGCAGGATTTCAGCAGGCGCTGGCTGAGATCTGCAGCCAGTGGAAGGCAAAGTGATTTGAAATTTGATTATTTGGGGATCAGGGTATTCAGGAAGAAATAGCCCCAGGAGAAAGAGATAGAGCCATCTATCCAGGCTTAGGCCTTTGGGCCTAGGATTTTAGGTTCTCATTCAATTTGCCATCAGCAGCTCTGGATTTGATTGTCACCTTGGCTACTTACAGTATGTCTGATCATGTGATTCTGAGCAAGTAGCTCATGCTTGAAGGTTTGACATTATTGTTTGCCAAACGAGGATAATGGAAAATGCCTCACTGTATGCCTATGATCATTAAATAGGTAATTGTAAAGTGCCTTAGCACAATGCCAGGTGCATATCAAATACTAAATAATGATAATAACACCCAATATTGGTGATAATAACAGCAAACATAAGCTCTCTGAACATCTATTATGAGCAACATGAGTTGACTGTAGGATTTGTGATAGACAGGATCATGTTATTGATGTTTCTGTCCCCAGTTTTTGCTGCGAGTCCTAAGGTGGAATGAGATGGGGTGAACTGCAGTTAGTTCTTTGCTTACAGTGAAGATTGAGGAGGAAGTGTGGGAGAATTTTTTTTAAGGCATCTACAGAGAAAAGAACCTTCTGCCAATGCTACATAGTGTATTTTAAGTCTTAGTGTATGTATTGGTCAGGGTTTTACTTAGAGGAAGAGAAAGATATAAGGAACGGATATGAACACAAAATATACAATATAAAAGGAGTTACAAGATTGGCTTAGAACAGTCAGCCACAGATTCAGATGAGGAAGCGTGCAGAGGGCATCCCCATGCTCCAGACTGGAGAATTCAGTCCCGAGGTCAGAAACTCACTACAATGCTCCGTGTAAGTCTCGATCTGTGGGCTGATGAATCTGCGACGAATGGTGAAAGATCCAAGGCTGGAGGCTGAAGAGCCTGCATTGCAATCCAGACGATGAAGTCCAGGCCGAATGTGAAGACTGAAGTTTCTCGGAGGAAGTGAAGTCTTGGCTCCTTCCTCAGCCCCTTTAAAACGTCTCTGTGCTCAGTCACTCTGACGTGGGCCCATTGTGCCCAAGGGTGGAACCAATCATATCCCAGCATGGGCCCTTGATCCCGCTCTAGGGAGGAGCCAATCACATCCTAGGCAGGCCCTGATCCTGCTCCAGGAAGGAATCAACTGTACCTCAGGGCCAGACTTCCACCAACAGGGAGCCAGGCTGTTGAGTCATCCAGCCAAGTTGACACAAAGTATCAACCACTACAGTGTACATCAATCAGTGGGAGTGGGAGACCTTGTTAGGACAGATGTCTGGGTCTCACTACAGAGTTTCTGACTCAGGAGGTCTGGTGGGCAGCTTCTTAGATGACCCTCCCCAGGGATCCCACTTCCTGGTGCTCACACCCTTGTGTGGACCCCTCGTTTTGAGTATGAACTGGGCTAGTAACTCAGTTCTAATGAATGGATTATGATGAAAGTGAGTGTCATTCCAAGATTATGTTTTGAAGACTGATTTCTGTGATGCTTACTCTGGGAGAAGCCAACTGCCTGCTGTGAGCTGCTCAATGGAGGGGACCACAAGGCAAGAGTTGACATCTCTTGCTGAAAGCAGTAAGAACCAGAGGCTGTCACCAGCCGTATGAATGAGGTTGGAGGCAGATCTTCACCAGATTGGTCTTTGAGGTGATCGTAGCCCCTGCCTGTGCCTTGATTGTAGCCTTGGTGTAGAATCTGAGCCTCAGGCATTCTGGTAGGCCCTGTTGATTCCTGACCCATAGGAATTTAAGCAGCTAAATTTTGGGAGTCATTTGTTATGTACTGATAGGTAAGTAATGCAGTAGTCCTGGATGAAGCCCAAATTCCCAGGTAACATTAATGCTACTGGTCTGGGAATCATATTTGGAGAGTTACTGGCTTCTGATGCTACGATCATTCTATTTTTGGCTCCTTAAAGACTAAGCGTGTCAGTTATAACATCCCTAAGTATTGTAAAATATCTGTTTACTCTATGTCTTCTTTTACAGATAGTAGAGTAAGCAAAATGTTAGGTCTTACGTTAACTGAACAGGAAAGGTTTGTGTACAAAGACTGGGGGTGTATAACTAGGAAGGTAGATCGTCTATATGAAAATTACCAGAAGAACAGATTGATCATCCTTGCATCAGAAGACCTGCAAAGGACAAAAAATTCATTCTAAATTCTAAGATACGCTGTTTTTTTTTTTTTTTGGCAGGGAGGGGGCATGAAGGAGAACAAAGCAAAGTGTTTGAAATTAAGAAACAATAAGTCACTGATTTTAAGACAAATCATCATTTTAAAGATGTGACTCTGTCCATGAAGTGTCTCTCTTGGAACTGATGAATTTATTTTAAGCAGACTTGCAGAACAAGTGCAATATCTGGTACTGGCATTACCTCCAGGAAGTCCTGATTCTCAACAGAATTGAAATCTAAAAGATGTAGGTATACAGCACTGTTGACACTGTTGTTATTAGAAAAATGGAAATATTAGTGTTAGAAATGATCTTAAAGTTTATTGAAGTCAGCCTCACTGCTAGTGAAGGGCAAAACCACACTTTGACAGATGATTTTCTGGCCTCTGACCAAATATTTTGGCCACTGACGAGCTCACCACCTGCTATACTTAGGATGTAATGTATGAGATAATGGGGTCCCAACTTAAGCCCAAGCCACACTTACCTAGATTTGGCTGTGTGTGAGAACACTTGGATGGGTCACAGGTCGGAGGTCATCTGTGGAATGAAAAATGAGGGACAACTGAACAGGACTAGACTTATTATAAGGAGCGGGAAGTGGAGTGAGGAAGGTGTGACAGTATAGTTTATTCATTCTGCTTTTATTCAGTGAAAGTTCCTACTATGCATCAGGGACTAAATTAATGAGAAATAACTTCATAGGATTCATTCCTCATAGCTGAGGCTTTTCTAACTACACTTTGGAAAATACAGGAGCAGCTCTCTGATTGGACAGTTTGGGCTCAGGTTCCTGTCTGTGGTCCAACCAACAACTCTAGAGTTGCTGTGAGGTAGGAAGATGGTGCCTTATCCTTCCTTCCTGGGAGGGCTTCACACAGTGGGTGGTTTGGGGCCACTGAATGCAGTGTTGTGGGTGTCAGATATGGTGGACACCAGAGGGTCTTGCTTTGACTTGGACTTCAAAGAGCCATATTAAGGATGAACATATAGGGGGTGGAACTGGTAACACATAATATCAAGGATGCATTAATCATCCAGAGAAAGCAGCCTGGAGGGCCTTGCTATGCACCTGAAGGTGGTTGTTGCAGGGAAGATTTTGAGGGACAGATCCGGTTCCAATGCAAAGGAACCCTGGTTTGACCATCAGTGGAGAAGTCCATGTTTAAACACAATTATCTTCTTGCCAGATGTACTTGTGATAAGTTATGCCATTGTAGTGGTTCTTCATTGACACTAACGCTTTAATATTAATAAAGTACGAATGCACAGTACTTACTAATATTTGATTGTTCATAATTTTTTGCTTCTCTTTATAATATTTGAAGGCTTGAGAAATCTATTAATAGATATCTATACTTAATTCAATTTTAAGGAAGCCTAAAGCCATCCTTTCAACATTCTGTGCCAATGGTTCATACAGTCATGAAAAAAGGCCAAATGAGAAACTATTTTGAGCATGAAAGACACATCTGAAAAATCACTGTAAAGCCCAAGATATAAATAGGATGCAGAAAGCATCTAAATTCATAGCAGTGGTCACTATTATAATTTCTAACTTATACTCTTTCAGATCAATTTATTTATATTAATTATTGGCATCTCCCAGTTTTCTTAGCCTTAAAACATTTACTCTGATTTCCAGTTGTCCTTCTCTTCCTTCATCATTCTGTGACTTGATATTGGAGCATTTTATTTTTAATGGGAGCAAGCTTTACATTTCCTAAAAATAAGAAAAGAAACATTGTCTGCAGTGTGAATTGGGGCCAAGAAAAGGTATAAAAAAAGTACACTACACACATGAGGGTGGACTCCTGCGAAGGGACACAGTAGCAGAGAGCTTGATGGTGACTGTCCCTATCACATGACCTACTTCTCATGTTGTTAGGTGTAGGTTGTCCTACCTGAAACTGCTCAAGTTCTTGCAAGAAGTCCACATGTAGGGCTTTGGTAACTGTCATGCAAGTGCATCTTGGGATTTTGCAATTGATATGTCACATCTATTTCTCCTGTCAATCTACCATATCCTAATTTCTCGCCTCATTTCCTCCCTGAAATACACGCATCCCCATAATTCTTTATGGTATGCTGAGGGAATGGAGGTTTCCACCTTCCTATGCTGAGAAGGCCGGTAGGCCCTACCTCGTGGGGATTATGTGCTCTCCAATGACCTTGGGTTACTGTGGCTCACTGGCTGGGCTGGAGAAATAAAAACCTGCCCAAAGGCAGTGACAGAAGAGTAGCGTGTATATATATGAAGGACCCAAACTGATTCTTTGATGGGAAAAATCCTGGTGAATTTGTGAGAAGAGTTATTTTACTATTAGGTTTGGGATGTAAGGCCAGAAGGAGCAGGTCAGATTTCCATCCTTCCTGTGGAGCATTTTATTTTAAAGGGATAATTTATTTTGTACATTCTGCACTGTTTTCATCTCTGAGTCCTTAAGATTCTCATACATAGTTGAGTCTCTTTTAAATTTCTACTGAGAAAAATAAATTTTTACCTAAAAAAATTTAAACCCTTTGCTAAGGATAGGAAAGCTCAGACAATGCAAGTAATTCTGAAAAAGAAAAACCCCAGCAATTTTTATAAATATTTTAAATTTAGTTTTAATTTATGATAAATCATTCAGATCTTCCAAAGATACAGTTATAATAATGTAATAAATATCCGGAGCTTGAGAAATACAGCATCAGTGTAACTGAAGACCCTGTGGGCTTTTCCTGTATACATTCCCATCTCTTACCTCCATTTATTTTTATTTTTTTTGTGGG
>PVKN010003441.1:0-37282 GCA_004027915.1 Capromys pilorides
TTTGAAGAAATAAAAGTGAAATACTGAACACAGTACTTTAAAGATTTTGATCTTGGCATTTTTAGTATTTCCTTAGCATTATGATTTTCAGGAAGAGTGTTGACTTCCTATTAAGTGTAATTCCCACCCAACACACTTTGTGCACCTCATACACCATTTACTGATCTGCTTAAACTCCAAGATTACTGAAATTTATAAAGCAGGTTATAAATAGAAAAGAAGTGCTTGTAGAACAGTTAATAAAAGAAAACTCCTAGTCTTAGCATTATTTCTTAAGGAAGACTGTTTTAAGTGACCAGGAAGTTCCTCTGGGCAGCACCGCATGTGGTAGTCTGTGTCCTGTGTGTGCATCCCTAACAAGGGCTTCCTAATTGCTTTCCCTTTCAGTGCATCCAGCTCCTTTGTGTGGTTTGAAGAGTCGCATTCAGAAATACAAATATTTCTTCAGAGTAGTCTCACAAAGAAGTATTGATTAACTGGAGTTAAGGGTTCAGTTTTTTGCTTTTGTGGAGTTTTGCTTTTTGCTGTTTCATTGTAGGAAACACTGCCACTTTTCAAAACTGACACATGTCAGTTTTTATCTCTAACTTTAATGTTTCACTTCTCAGTAACTATTGTGATGAGCCAGGTGGGTAATTAATTTATCCTATTGCCTTATTGGTGGCTATGCTGTGGCCTGAAAATCCCTTGAAAGAGTGGGGGACAAAAGGCATGTTTGAGTCCATAATATAATTAAGATATTTCAGCATACTTCTCAAGTATTAGGAGATGATAGTGATTTTAGCCTGCTTTGTTTCTATCACTGCCAACTGTTAGTTGTTTACATAATGGCTGGAACTGCTTACCTACAATAAATACACAAATGCTACATAGTAGAATTAATGGCCATCAAGATAATGCTAGCCTGAATTCCAACTCTATGTAGGGATTTCACTTTTTTATTATAGAAAATCTTTGACATTGCTTAGGCTAATAGGGCCCTGTGAACAAGCTAAAACCTACCAGTGGGAAGTCCCTGTCTTGTCCTAGCTGCCTCGAGTGGCAAGAGTGACAACCATGACTGTCAAGAGGGTGAAGTCACTACCATCTCCTTGTATGCCATGTCCCCAGCCAGAGCTGGGCTATTTTTGATCATCCAGGGACCGCAGAGAGCTGTGAACACCAGAAAGTTCATAGCCAGGATTCGGGCCCCAGCATGGAGGCCCCTGAGACAGCCCATTGGAATAGGGAGTCTGGCTTTTCTCAAGGCCCAGGTTCACTGCTGTTATTGTTACTGTTGGGCCCTGCAGAGGGAGGATTTGGCAGATGCCCAGATGCCCCTCATGTCACATTATTGCACTGCTTGCAAGCATCATGTCCATCACTTTGTCCAAGGTCTTCCCAGCCACCTTGCTGCCACTAACCCGGAGCCATCATTGACTTCCAGCAGCCCTGTACTCTCAACCAGGTCCCCGTATACCAGGCAGATGAAGATGCTCCGAATCTGTTCCAGGCCCTAGAGAGTGTGGTCCAAATGAGGTTTGCATTTTTAGGAGAGCTGACTTAAAAATGTGTTTTGATACTTAGAAAAACATGGAATAACTTTAAAAACAGATTTCTTTAGCATAGGGAGAGAGACTGAGTTTGTAGTAAATATATCATATATTTTAATTAACATATAAACTTTTAAGAATAAGGACACACAAGTGGCCCATTCAGTATCAGTCATTATGGGTTTTTTTGATGGTCTTTTGAGATATAATCAGCACTGAAATATTTTACCAACATCAAATTATTATTCTTTCAGGTTTTGCACGGAATCTGTCAGAGGGTAATAATGCTAATTACACAGAATATGTGGCCACCAGGTGGTATCGATCCCCAGAACTATTACTTGGGTGAGTTACTGTCTCAAAATAGAATGAACTCTACACATTTGTTGATTCTTTATTATTGACTTTGGATTCACTGATAGAAAATAAAAACATCAGTTTAATGCCAGTTATACATTTAATAATTTAACAAATCACCTATAATTTCAATTAAATGATATGAAACATTCACTATTTAATTGCTTAGAATTCTAAGTGTCAGTAATTTGCATTCAACTTGATAGTTCTACTGGTTTATCTTGGAGTCGCTCATATAGCTAGTCTCTAGGAAGATTACCTGGAAGCTGGTTGATAAAGGGGGCCTCAGCTGGGACCAAGCATCTGTCATCCATTCGGACTCATCATTCAGTAGGCTGATCCATGTTTCTATGTGTCATAGTGGGAAAATTTAGCAAGAAGCTAAAACCTCTAAGGAAAGGTGCTTTCCAAGTGTGAAACAGTCTGGCTTCTTTTGCCTCTGGCCAAAGTATGTTTTATAGGAAAGGCCTGATTCAAAGTGTACAAAAATAAATCCCATCCCTTGATGGGAGAAGTACTTCGTCACAAAAGTGAAATGCATGTGGAAATGGAAGGAATTATTGCCACCATCTTTGCTAATAATCTTCCACATTATGAATATGAATATTCACAGAATTTGGCAGTCAGGCTTATCTGTTCATTTACTCATTCATATGCTTACCAAATATTTATCAGCTCTCTCATATCCAGTCACTTTGCTAGACATATGGGGTAAATATGGAACTAATTGCCAGTTTTCCTTTAAACAGTGTAAATCCTGTTTAATAATAAATGCTTACTTAATTTAGCATTGGGTATATATATTTTTTTTCAGCATACTTCCACATCCATCTACTTTGTGTAACCTTGTACTTCCAGTGCTCTATCAATGATCTGTTAACTCCAGGAAAGGGTCTTCTGATAAGGTCCTTTTATTTCTAAAATATTTTAACTTTAGAACATAAGGAAAATAAAAAAGGAACTTCAGGAGTTTACAGTTCTGATCACCATCAAATAGTTTCAAGACTAATTGTTGAGCTGCCCTACATGTAGTCTCTCCTCTTTTCTTATTAAGACATTTTATTCATGTCATTCACAGGCAAGGAAAAAGGCTTAGGAAAGGTAACTTGCCTGAAAGCACACAGCAAGAAGAGGGACCAAACAGAATGGTAGATCCACTGGTTTGTCAGATGTGTGTAGTCAGCATGTGCTGTCATGCCCCCCCTTCTTTTTCTCTTTCATAGTACTGGAGATTGAACCTAGGTCCTTCACTGTGAGCCACATTTCAAGTTCTACTTCATTTTTTTTTTTTTTTTAATTTTAACACAGAGTCTCACCAAGTCACTCAGGGATTAAATTTACAATCTCTGTTGCCTCTAACTCTCAAGAGTGCTAGGATTATAAGTGCACAGCACCATACCTGGATGTAGTATTTTCTTAGTTTCACTAGAATGTGTTTCCTTTTCTAAGACTATCGAAGAGTAGACAAATAAAGTTATCCATACTTGTAGTGATGATAACTATACACCTTGTAAGTTTCATCTCTTTTATTTGTGTGCCATACATGTATCTGAGAGAGGTGAAAATTTTAACTTTTATACTTTTTATATATAATATTAGTATAAATTTCTGGGTTTCTTCTGAAGAGCGTGATGACTATGTATGTTTAAGTTACTCAGTGAGAGTTTATATGAATGTGTCTAACAATTATTTAGTGATAATTTTTGGTTCATTTCTGGCCTAGAGTCCATAAGAATTATTGGCATCACATTTCAAAAGCTTCATTATTAATTTAATTTAAATTATCTATCTGTCTGTCTGTCTGTCTGTCTGTCTGTCTATCTGTCTATCTGTCTATGTATCTGGCACAAGTTCTCACTACATAGCTTGAATTTGTAATGGTCCTCCTGTTTCTGCCTCCCCAGCTCTCAGATTACAGGCTTGTGCCACCACACCTGGTCTCAGTGGTTGACCCAGTGCACCTGGAGGTGGGGTCAGTGCAGCATGTGGTGCCAGGGATGGAACGCCTGTCCTTGCGCTTGCTTAAGCAGGCACTTTGTCCACTGAGCTATCTCTATGGTGTCTGTCTGTCTGTCTCTCTGTCTGTCTGTCTCTCTGTCTCTCTGTCTCTCTCTATCTCTGTCTCTATTTCTCTCTCTGTCTCTGTCTCTCTCTCAATAAAAAGCCTGCTATATTGAGAAACAAATAATGGTTATCCTTTTACTCATGTGAACAGAATTTTGGCTTTCTATTCTTGGATTTAGGATTGATTTCATGTCTATTTGTGTTACTTCTTCTGTATACATTTCTGCATTCATTAGCTGTATAGTTCATTTTCTTTTGAGGAGACTTAAAACTTGAATATATGAAACACTATTTGCCACTGAAGAATGTGTATGAACTGAATCATTCATAGACCTCCATCCAAGGACTCATGTATGCTGGAAGGACTCATTATAGTATGGCTTTGTCTGTGAGACGGCATCAAAGAGTACATTCTTAGGAAAGCCTTATTGTGAATCTTCAGAGTATTTGTTGCCTACTAATACCTATTGGAAAACTGAGATTAGAAAACAGATTATGTTTAGAGATGTGAAATAGCTGCCAAAAGCAAATGGTAGCAAGAAACTAATTTGAGCTAAATGGAATGTTGATAATTGAGTGCTTGTCAAGTATTAGTTCAAGAACCATATTATATGTATAAAAATTCCATTAAAATCAGGTATTTGGTTTTATGTAAGAATTTACATTTTTATACATGCTCAAGGCTTTATCTGAGCATGCAGTTCCAACTGCATAATTGCTAAAATCAGTTGATAGAAGAAAAGTAGCTTGTCATGGTTACATGGAGCTTTTCCATAGGTTTCTGGACCTAGTACCATGTATTATATTTTCTTTCAGATATGAAAGAAAGATCAGAAGCCTTCTAGAGAGCTCCCAAAATATTTAAATGAAGTTTCCTCATATGATTCTTAAGCTTGGATAAGAAGGAAATGAAATATTGACAAACTGTGGCAGTGAGAGATAAATGTAATATTATTGACATTGTTACAGTGATTTATTATCATAGAAACATTCTGCATTATGTTAACAGTGCTTTAGTTTGAAAGTTTTATACTATTACTATATTACTATGCCATTCTAGAATTTCTTTTTTTAGAGGAGGGTCTACAGGGTGTTCAGGGTCTCACTGCTAGATCGGAAACATAGTGTTCCACCTGTTTACAGCCTCTCAAGAGCTGGGATTACAGGCACCATGCCCAGTCTCAATTGCTGGCATGGCAAGCCCAGGAATCGATACCCTGGCCATTCTAGAATTTCATTTCATTCCATATTCTTTTTCATATATTTTATTATGGCTTTCTCATCTCAAAGCTTGGATGGGTTCTTTATCTGCCATAGACAATTTAACACTGTCGATACTGGGATATAGGTCTAACACTATTTAGGAGACCTAGATTTTCATGATGATCTCCATTTGTTACAATAGCTTTCCTTTTAAAGCCCTCTGGTGGGCTGGGGAGATAGCTCAGTGGAATAAGCACTTGCCTGGCAAGCACAAGGTCCTGAGTTCAATCCCTGGTACCACCTACATAAATAAATAAATAAATAAATAAATAAATAAAGCCCTCTGGTAAACTCATGTGCTACAAGTGAGCTATAAACACCCATCTAAACTAAAAAACGTTTGAGGGAAGTAGCTATCAGAGAGCCCTGTGCATGTAGAATACAATTATATTCAGGTAGATAATAGAGCTTAGCACTGTCAGGTATTGGAAACTGATGTTAAATAATCAAATGGTTAAATAATATTCAGTATTTGTTTAAGGAGACATATAAGTCAGTAGTACATTTTAGTAAGCTGAGCTCAAAACATTGATAATGTAACTTTTGACATTTAGATAGCTAAAATTACTTGGAAGATATATTTCTTAGAAGCATTTCATTCTCCAAGTAAGGTGTTACTCATCAGATATGTGCACTATATTAGGATTTGCTAGGCCATTTGTGTTGAAGATATACCCAGCTTTCAAATTAGTGTATACTAAATAAATTGAATTGTTATTAAATTAATATCTTTGTTAGTGTAGATTTATTCAGTTGTGTTCTGAGTGTTTTACTTGGATGTCCAGTTTCCTCATTTTCAGTCCCACTTTTTTTCTAGTGGTATTTTTAAATTCCTAAATACAAAAATGTGTTTCAAGTCATTAATCTATTCAGAATGATTTAGAAATTATAATGACCTTGTATTTCTTTACTTACCAAGATAATCTCTCCCTTTGTTTTTCAGAGCTCCCTATGGGAAGTCTGTAGACATGTGGTCAGTTGGCTGTATTCTTGGGGAGCTGAGTGATGGCCAACCCTTATTTCCTGGAGAAAGCGAAATTGACCAACTTTTTACTATTCAGAAGGTGCTAGGACCACTTCCATCTGAGCAGATGAAACTCTTCTACACTAATCCAAGGTTTCATGGGCTCCGGGTAAGAGATTTTGCAAACCCAAAATGGAATCAGTATGGCAGTATTTAACTCATTGTTTATTGCACAGTGGAATACAAAGCTTTGCATACTGTTCATTTTCCTATTAAAATGTTTATTAATCTCCACTATAATATCTTGTTTCTGAGTCTTATAAAGTATTCATGAATTTCAAAACAGCCAGAATTTGAAAGTGGGAGCTGCTAATTTATAAATTGTATTTTTTCAAAATCTCCTTTAACATATACATTGTGATATTCTAAACCTTGATTATATTAAACTTCTTTATTCGCAAAATTAACCATCTTTCAAAGATACAAAACATGGCCAGCAAGGTAGCTCAGGGGCACAAATGCCTGCCTGGCAAGTGCAAGGTCCTGAGTTCAATCCCCAGTTTCGGAGTGTGGGGGAGATACAAAGTGTCTGAACGGCTGCTACTTGAGCAAGCACATTTTAGTGATTTGAAAAAGTCCATGAGTTCTTGTAATATAAATATTTAAGGGTTCTTGTTCTAGCAGTTTCATGTCTGTTAACGAACATCAAATCTTCTTTTCAAACCATCACAATGTCCTTCCTGAACTTGTTCATTTGTATAAAGTGAAGCATCTTGAAAGTATAAACTTTCCTCAGATGAGGAATATTTAACTTACACGAGCAATTCAGTATAGTGCTCAGTGAGTTATAGTCTGCTTCTGTCATCCATTTGCCCTGAAAATGATTTTTTCAATGTTGCTAAACACTTTTTTGGACAAAACGTCACTTGGTGGCCATTGTGTGGAATACAAAATAATCTGGCTATCACTTCCTTTCTTTCTCTTAAATACGTAATTCTCAAACCATGTTTTCCTGCCATTGGTAAAACACTTTGTTGTTGTTGTTGTTGTTGTTGTTGTTGTTTTGACCTTTCGGACGTCAGTTCATTTCCCTTTGGAAGACATGGATGTCCACACATAAATAGGATGTGCCCTCAATGTAGAAGGAAAGGCCAGTATTCACAAATAAAGTTAGTCTAAATTGTTGAATCACTCTTTTGCTGAGAATCTGTCCTCAGGTCTGTTCACATTTCTTGAGCCACATATTGAATTCTGTTTCCTTTTTGTTTCAAAACTTAAATGGGAGTGCTCATAAAGTTTAAACACCTCAGGATAGCATTCAAAACTCCTTGCTCTTAGGCCTCCAGACTGGTCTTCACCCTGTCTTGCCCCCATTCCTTTTTCTTGGGCCACCTTGCCCTTCCACCATTTCTGTGACGTGTGGCTTCAGCAGTGCTGCATTTTCGTTTCTGTGGTGCCCCCAATACTTTCTCAGACTCATGCCAAATCTTTTGTCTCCATGGAGCCCTTCTAAACTATCCCAGGCTCAATGGGCAACTCCTTCTGCTGAGCTCCCATAGCACTCTAGGGATTTTATTTATTTATGTTTGATAGCATCCACTGCATTCTCTTTTAACTTACCCATTGCAAATATGTATCCTCCCTGGACTAATTAACTTCTGGAGGAAATGAACTGTTCTATTTACCATTATATTTGTAGCACACTTAGAATAGCGCCTACTAGGTTGAATAATTCATCTCAACTGCTAGAACTTAGTTAAGCTTGGTCTGCTGGTTCACTTAGTCTTGGCCTGCTTAAAGTGGCTTTATGATGCATTTTCTGAAGAGAATATAAGCAAATCTGGTATGGTACCTGACTTCATAACTTCAACACTAGCTGCAGAACTAAGTCTTTCATACTGAAATAATTAGAATAAGGAAATTCATAGGAAAACATAATATATAATAAAGTATTTCACTGTTTACTTATTTGTCCTGTTTTCTAATAGATTTCCTTATAGTTTAAACTGACTGTGTCAAACATTCTGGAAAGTTAGAAATCATAATTGGAGATTCACTAGAAAGGATTTATGGGGAATTTGAAATTTGAAATAGATATTGAGGAGCAGATGGTGTTTAGATTGAAGAGATCACATAAAGTCTATCTTTTTCTCATTTGTCTGTAGTCCTATTTGTTCCCAGACTTCTCCATTAAACAATATTGTGTTCCAAATGCTAGACAGGCTATGACCATGCTACCTGTAAATGTCCTTCAGGGAGATCACCACTTCTATGACACTTAAGGTGGTTTTAAACCTTTATATGTTCACATCTTACTCTGACAGTGTTTGTGGTATTTTAACTTAGTTAGTTCAGTCTTTAGAGGGTTAGCAGCATTTCCTGAGGGAAATTTTTCCCTTTATGCTATCACTTACAATAGATAAGTCAGCACACCAGGCCTGTGAGCTGCATTTGCTGTGAGCTATGTGTTCACTGATAGCTAATCCAGTGTGATGTGCATTTGGATCCGCTAATGTAGAGACTGAAAAATCCATTGGATGCTGCTCTAATTGTATGCAGTATTTGGGAAACAAGACTGGTAGAGTTCAGAGCCTGCTTCCACATTCACTGCTTGAATGGCCTCAAGAAATTACTTTACCAGCTGTGCCTCTGTTTGTGTGTAAAATGTTGATAACAAAGGTATCACTTAATGAGGTTGTTCTGAAAAGGAAATGTATGTAAAATGCTCAGAGTTGTGCTTGGTGAAGAGATATTCTCACTTTACTGTATTAGCCAATTATTAAGAAACGAAGCAAACTACTGACTGGGATATGCTTAAATTTATGTGATTATTTTGACTATTTGTTGAATTATCTGATGTTAGAATAGTAGATTTCATTGAATGAATTATTCATTGAATTCTATGAATTCATAGAATTCATTATTCAATGAATAATACGTAAATTTTTAGGTTAGGAGTTTGCTTGTCATTCTAATATTTCAAATACTTTTTAACTTTTAAAATTGATTTTTTTCTTATCAGTGAAATGTTATTTCTGGGATAATAAAAGGGAATGGTATCTGGTAGCATAAGATAGACTTCAAAAGTAAAATATTAATTAAAATGTACTGGTGTAGGGTCTTTTATCATGGCATGGCAGGTTTCTTTCTCTGGGCTGATACTTAATACTCCAGCAACATCAAAAGCAAATTCTGTACTTCCCTTAGGAGAGGTTCCTCAGTTTAGAAAGACTAGGTTTAGATCACGGGCTAGGTGCAAATACAAGTTTTACTGCTTGTTAATTATATAATTTTACTTTAATCAGTTATTTGAACTCTCTGACCATCACTTTTTACATCTCTAACATAAGGGGTTAATAATATCTAAGATGCCTGGTATAAGAAATCAGTTTTAGCTTTTTGCCTGTATGTCTGTGTAACACTCATTAGTTCTTCTTCCTCTCTCTGGAAGTTACTGTCTTACTTTACTCCATTGTCATATTTTTCTTAGCTTTTAAAACCCAATTCATATATTATCTACCAGTCCTTCCTTCTGTAGACACAAACTGCCTTGGCCTATCCTTTCTTTGAGTTCCATCAGAAGGTATAGCTGCTCAGTTTGGCACTGATTGCTTCCCCCACCGAAAGTGGATTCCTCAAGTGCAAGGCTTGGCTCTCACCCATATTCTTTATCTCCTGCCCTACCGAGCACAGTATATAGTTGATGTCATAACAATTCTCCATATACCTACATCATTAGTCCTCCTATGCTCTTAAGGATTTCAGTACTTCAAAATGCTCTTGTGGTGTTGTAGAGGAAATGTATGTTAGAAGGAAACTAGCCCTCACAGTTGACATCAGGCTCTGCCAGTATGTTACCTAATGCTTCAACCTCCTCTCCGATATGACCAAGTGTGAGTTGGCAGAAGAAAGGATAGAACATTTAAACAAACTTGCCCTTTCCCCACATTTTTTAAAGCATGTATTTGTTGATCTGAAAAAGCAGATTTTTAAAAATCAACTCAAAAAGTGAAGATTAAAAACAGATCATTGAAAGTGTTATATTAGAAGCAATGATACAGTGGGAGTGTGGAGGCACACACCTGTCATCTGAGGACTTGGGAGGCAGAGGCAGAAGGTTTGCAAGTTCAAGACTAGCTCCATAACAGGTTCTAAGCTAATTTGGACTATGTAGCGAGATACTGTCTCAAAAATAAATCAATAAAGGAATGAAATAATTTCTTAGTTCTACTTCTGTATTCTTACAGGTTCTGGCCTCTTACTGCATTTTTTCTCCTTTGTTCTTTATTTTATGGTTGCTGTGAAAAGACCATAAAAATGTTATGTGATATTATATCATGTTCCTTGCGTTAGGCCCCCAGTATTGTCAGTAATTAAGAGTCGTACTGTTTTGGAACTAAACTAAGAAGATAATACTCTATAGCCTGTGTAAATAGTTTCTGAGTTTTGTATTGTATTTTTCATGGTTTAATATTATGTGAATAGATTTAAGTATCATATTTCACCCATAAGTTTGTTATTTAATATCTTTTCAAATTAATTCATGCCTAAAATACATAAGTACAAAAAGTAACCTACAAACATGAATTTGAATTAGATTGCCACTAGAATACTAGTTTTTGCTTAACTGCTCCCTTTTGCCTTGCTCATAAGCCTATACACATACATCCTTCTATTCTAGTCAGTTTTCTTATTACTAAGACAAAATACCCAACACCCAAAAGTTAATAAAGAAAAAGTTTATTTTAACTGCAATTATAGAAGTCTCAGTCCATAGTTCACTGGCTCCAAGGTAGGGTGGCATGACAGAGGGAGGAGAAACAGTCCATGTCAAAGCAGGAAAGAGACAGTGAAGCAGCAAGGAGCAGCAGCAAGTCACTTCATGTTCCATCCAGGCTACAAAGCTATGGATTGGTGTCTCCTATACCCATAGTGGGGCACCCGTCGTCTGCATTCACATATCCTAATCCAGCCTCCTTTGAAATTCTCATCTATGATCACATAAGGCTTTGGGGAGACCTCTAGGTGCAACACATAGTACCTTCCTCAGATGCTAATATTCCTATTGTGCTGTCCTTACAGTTTCCAGCTGTTAACCATCCTCAGTCATTGGAAAGAAGATACCTTGGAATTTTAAATAGTGTTTTACTTGACCTGATGAAGGTAAGAGAAGTCAATGTCTGTATAACAAATAGCCTTATGTTTATGGACTTTCTTTTGTCTGTACATGATCATAGACTGCTTTTACGAATTAAATACTTTGCTAATAGATACATTGTGGTGAATAATGGGGGACTGGGTTTCTGAATTAAACTTTTTTTGGAGACACACAATGGTGAACAGTGGCAGATTATGTTGTGTTCAAAGTTATGTAACTTACTTAAAAATCACCATAGGATCTGGTTGTGTCATAGTCCATCTAGACAGGGGCATGAGATCTCTAAATTACTTTCCTAAAATGGGCAGGATAATGAGAATCTGTTAACACTCTATAGGAACTGAGGCATAGCTTATAAAACAAATTTTGAGTGTTGAAGGGAAAATGATTCTACAATTCCTAAAAATACTTAAGAGCTCTCAGTAGACTATGTAGAATTAATCAGTGAGTGTAATTTTTCTTTTTTTAATTCAACCTTCTTTCCCAGGCAGATTGTTCTTTCTGGCATTTTTAGACATTTTAGAATCACTTCTACCACTATGACCTGACTTTTCCTCCTCATGGTAGCCGCCCTGTCCAGAAGAACTCTTGCTCTGTACTATTGAAAATATCCTCAAATTTCTTTAAATTTTTCTTCTCTGGTAGACAGACATTCATCCCCATGAGTGAGCACTAGTTTGCATATTTCCCCAGCTTTCATTGCAGCTACTAAGTGCATAAGCAAATATTGATTGTTTGATAGTAGACCTTCAAAATACACTGGGTAATAGATAGGTTTTGGTTCATGTCCATTTAGTCAACAGAATCAGTGGAGGCTACACTGTGCACAGGCTTTGAAAGACATACTTGGCACAGTTGGAAATGCTGAGCTGCATTCTTAGAACTTTGCTGTGCTTTAAACTATGTTAATCTGTGTTCCAAGGAAGTAAGTGTAAATAGGTGTGGGAGAAGAATGGGGGTGGGGCTGCGGCATCTGGGAAAAGCCACATACCTATATTAACCTTTTGTAGAAAGCCATAACATTCATTAACCTATAAAAGCTTTCAGAAATCTCACAGTAAAGAAGCTATTCTATCTCAATCAACATTTCCCAAATTCAATTAAATATTGAATATTTTTTAAACAAAACTGATGTCCTGAGTACAAATTGAAAAATAGGATTTAATAAAAGGAAACCTCAATCTCAAAACTCAGCTATTTTAATTAGGCATACATTTTCGCTTAAATCAGTTGGGTTTTACCAATATATTCTTTCATGCAGTCTGTACTTAATGATCAGATTCTTATTTATTTGGTAACTTTTAAAATGTAAGTAAAATAAGGAAATGGAATTAAATATCATTTTATGTTTTCTGCCTTTTGTCTTTGTTTAGTTAAAAATAATTAAACTTTTATGTTAAATCATTAGCAAGTGTAATTACTAGTCAGTTTGGTCCCTAAATAAAAATGAATACTGATTAAAGGATAACACAGATAAAAGCAGAACAATATCCCGAATTTTTGGGTACTTGCACTAGTTTGAGTGTTAAACTTTCTAATTTATGTTTATTTAATAATGTTTACCATAAAAGACTTTTTAATATTAAGCAAGTATTTTTTACTGAAACATACATTTAGAAGATGCTCAATTTATAAATCTCTATCTCAAGGGCCAGCAAGATAGCTCAGCAAACTAAACATCTTCTTTGGCAAGCACAGGGTCCAGGGTTCGGTCCCCCGGTACCGCATGCCATGCCAGCCTTGCCCGTGGGGTGCGCTGAAACGAGATTGAGTCTGGATGTGGTGGCACACGCCTGTAATCCCAGCACAGGGGAGGCAGAAAACAGGAGGATCACTACGAGTCTGAGCTGTGTAGTGAGACCCTGTA
The DNA here is from genome assembly GCA_004027915.1 of Capromys pilorides. NCBI lineage: Eukaryota > Metazoa > Chordata > Mammalia > Rodentia > Capromyidae > Capromys > Capromys pilorides. The sequence goes on from PVKN010003441.1 coordinate 13,206, forward strand.
CCAAATGCATGACAAAAATCTGCATCTCAGTTAATTTTTGTAGTGTAAAAATATTCCTATAACCTTACCTAGGTTGGAATGTAGGAAATTATTAGTACCCAGAAGCCTCCTTATGATCCCACCCAAGCTTTCTGTTCCTCTCTTTTTATTCTCACAGAAACTAATTTCTGACTTGTCTCACCAGCAACGGATGCTACCTTACTAAATGCTTTTGCTCTTGGCTACTTGTACAAATGAATTCAAAAAATGAAAACCATCAGTTTTCTTTTCATGAAGAAATACTATTCTTTTTGCCATTCCCTAAAGCTATCTTAATAATTTTGTTCAAATATAAGTACCTAAAATGGCCATCTTACTCTGCATGTATTCCTGTTAGCCATTTTAGTGGGGATACGAGTGACCAAATTCAAGGTTTTAATAATTTTAAACCTAACAACATTAATCATGTCTACTATTTTAGTAAGCAAATAAATATAATGGTGATGATATTTTATTTCCCCAAAATGCCAAACATTTATTTATTTTTGTGGAACCGAGGATCAAACTCAGAAACCTTGCACTTGCTAGGCAGACACTTGTGGCCCTGAGCTCTCTCCCCAGCCCCTAAAACCAAACTTTAGGAACTATTAGCTAGGTAAATTTTATACTTATAAGGACTTCATACTTTGAAGTTATTTGAAAATTAATAGCTATATTTATAAATATATATGTAATTTTTATCATACAGTAATTTCTACTTAAATTTCAAATTAAAATAGCACTAATACTAGTAGGTTTGGCTTCTGAAACTTCATAGGTACTTTACATTTAGAAAGCTAACTAATGACCAGTTTTCCTTTGTCTTAATAGTTGAAACATGGGCTGGGGAGATAGCTCAGTGGTCTGAGTGCCCGCCTGGCAAGCACAAGAACTGGGGTTCTATTCCTGGTACCACATGCTGTGCTGGCCCTAGAACCCCAGGCATGCCATGCAGGCCACTGAGTCTGGGTATGGTGGCACGTGTCTGTAATTCCAGCACTGGGGAGGCTGAGATAGTATCCCTATTGAGTCCCAGCTGTGTAGCTAGACCCTGTACCAAAAAAAAAAAAAAAAATAGTTGAAACAATTTTGATGTAGTCTGGTTAAGCTGCCAATGTGAACCAAATCATTTTACACCATTTTTGTTGTAATAAGGAAGAAAACTGAATTGAGATAATTTCAGAGTTCTGTCTGAATTAATATAAATGTAAATCCACTTGCATGTAATCAGTAGCTTGAGTTTCAATAACCAGAATCTTTTGACCTAAAATGAATATTTTATTATATGATAGGATCAGAATTCAAATTTTCTGTAGTGCTAGATTGAAAGTGGTTGTCTGAAATTGAAACCTGGCTTGGTTAGAGCAAATTTGCTTTAACAGTGGGCCACAAAGAAGTTAACTATGGGCAAAACTAGTGAAGAAAGCAGGGTAGAGATGTACTTATTAAAGCTAGAATTTCAGTCTTCTTCCCTCCTGTGAGAGACAATGGCAGACACTCAGAGCAAATTTCAGTGTGCTCGTGTAGGTTATATTTTTTTAAATAATTTGCTGGATTTTTCTTTTTCTGGCACTGAGGATTGGACCCAGGGGCTTGGCACTGAGCTATGCCCCCAACCATGTTTTCTTTTCTTTCTTTTATTTTTATTTTGATACAGGGCTTCAGTGAGTCCCTAAGTTGCCTGGGCTAGGTACATAGTTGACATCCTCTTGCTTCAGCCTGCTAGAGTGCTGGAATTACAGGCATGTACCACCATGCCTAGCTAGATAATTGCTTAATCTGTAAATGAACATTAGTCTTAATAATAGTGATTCACCTTCAAAACTCTTGTCCATTTATTAAGGTAAATAATATTGTAAGAAAAGTTGTACAGAATTTTGTATGTGCAGCTGTCTCAGTTACTCTTCTCTCATTGCTGGGACAAATATGCAACACTCAAGATGAAGGAAGGAAAGGTTTATTTAGCTCACAGTTGCTGGAGGTTTCAGTCCACACTCCGCTGGCTCCAAGGCAGAGTGGCACATGGCAGAGGGCAGCAGTTCATGGTGGCAGAAGGCAGCAAAACAGCAAGAGCCAAAGGGAGGAGCAACAACAACAATGGCTCCAGAGAGCCAGTCTGTCTCCCTTAAATTACATTCAGGCTATCTGCCCCAGGCTGGGAGCAGTGCTCACACCCATAATCCCAGCAGCACTCACACCCAGTTGTGTGACTCATAATCCCAGTTGATCATGAGGTAATCTCAAACTCTAGAAGCCCACCCCATGCCTGCATGTGTCTTTGAGGGGACAACTAGACACAAATTATAACAGCAACATAAGGGGCTAGGTGATTTATTGAAGAAAGGACACCTTCAAATAAAAAAGAATAGATACATAAATAGAAAAATATGAGAACACATATGTAACTATTAAATGTAAAAGTATTCAACATCACTAGCAGTCAAATACAAAAAAATAAGGATGACAATGCTTGTTGATGAGGGTGCCATGAAATTGGCATATTCATACGAATGCCAAGGGAAGTATAATTGGAAACAAGCTTTCTAGGGAGCAATTTGGCTATTTGGCAATACACAGAAAAGAATCCTTAAAAGCGTACATACCAAAACATTCCGTGTTTAGAAGTTTATCCTATGAAAGCTGTTAGGTGATTGTTACCACATTCATTGCAAGTGAAAAGTGGCTGCCATTTATATCCAACCATAAACTGCTGGCTCACTAAATCACTGTATGTCCATACCACAAACTTCTATGTAGTCATTAAAAACATGTTGTATCCATTCATCAATTGATGGATATCTGTGCTATTTCCAAGATTGAAGGTGTGGTTTTTTTTTAATACAGTGGAGTACTACTCTGCCACAAAGAAAGATAAGCTTGAAACATTTGTAGCTAAGTGGATGCACCTTGAGACCACACACTTTTAAGTGCAATAAATCAGACACACATTTAAATACTGCATTGTTTCTCTGACCTGAGAAACTGAAAGTGTAAATAAGAATCAAAATGTAGGGTACATGATGGGAAATGGTAAGAAAATGTTTAAATAAGGGTTGGTGGAAGGGGGAAAAGAAAGGAAAGGAAAAGAATGAGAAAAGAAGGAAAAAATGGAAACAATGCTTTTGTAAGTAAGGAGGGGAAGAGAAGTTGAAGAAAGGAGAGAATGGGGAAAAAGAAGATGCAAATCATGTACAAGTACAAATTCCCTATAATGAGTGTTATCATTATGTGTATAAAATGTACCAGTAAAATTTTTAAGATGAAAAAAACCTGACATGTTGCTCAGAGCACTTGCCTGGCATATGCAAGCCCCTGGATTTGATTCCTGCACCACCAAATTTAAAAATATACATGCATATGGTATGTACATGCACATTAATATAAATATTATATATACTTTGTTGCCAAATCTTTTAATAAGGAAAAACCCTGAGTGTCATTCAGACATTGCTAAAAACTGACTAAAGGGTATCCTTAGGATTGATACTCCTCATTGATATGGAATGGTCTCTTAACTGTCCTTGTGAAATGGAAAAGAAGCTCAGTGCAGACAGATATGTGTGTGTGCTGCTGTTTGGGTAAAAAAAAAGGGAGGGGGAGATAAAGAGCTATGTACAGAATACACAGAATACACCTGTGTAAGTTGATAGAGGAGACAGGTGCCGGGGCTGCCTCGAGAGAGAAAGCTGGTATTGGAGGCACAGGGGAAAAGAATGTGAATATATACACACAGTTTTTTAAAGTATTTAAATTAGGTTGTAGAAAAAGTTTTCATTTAATAAGGGAAAAGTGTGGGATTTAAACTTGTACGTATAATATGATCCAGATTTGATAAAAGAAAAAATAGAGAGATGATACTCAAAAAAGGCCTGGGAGGATATCTACCAAGAGGACAATGGTAAAATTATGGGTGATTTAGATAGTCTTTTTTTTTTTTTTTTTTCTGAACAGTATTTGCTACATATTCTACAGTGACCATTTATTTGCTATGAAAGAAGAAAAATTAAGGCTTTTAGTTAAATTTGAGTTTGTAATGTCCTCTCCCATCCTAAACTTTATTTCCTAAGAATTTACTGAAGTTGGATCCAGCCGACAGATACTTGACAGAACAGTGTTTGAACCACCCGACATTTCAAACTCAGAGACTTTTGGATCGGTCCCCTTCAAGATCAGCAAAAAGGAAACCTTATCATGTGGAAAGCAGCACATTGTCTAATAGGTAAATATTCCCTTTTAAGGAAATACAGATGCAGTGCTGGCCTTACACGTAGGTGGAGGAGGTGGCTGCTAAAATTATGCAATTAGAGAAAAGAAGGAAAGCCCTCTTTATTCAAAAATATCTTCCTTATGCTTATTACATGATTCAGAACTATAATTAAAGAGTTGTGTGGGTCTTAAAGACTTTCTTACCTTTAATAAGTATATCTTGGAAATCTGTGTTGTCCCCAGAAAGGTAGCTTTGACTTTGCACCTCAGGAGGTTTCCAGCCTTAAGAGCCAGGAGGTTCTGTGTAAATGGCACCCAGGGATGATGATTTAGATGGAGACCAGAGGGTTTCCAAAAGAGAAGAGGGTGCCAGACACATAGGTAGGAATGTATTCTTTCCAGCTGAATCAATAGGCAGGCTCTTTTTGAAGGGTCTTATGTTTTCTGTTCTTCTTGTTTTAATTGCTGAGTTGAGAAAGAAATTTTCATAAAAATAAGCATATGAAAAGACTAAGTACAGTGATGTCATGTAACCTTTTAAAAACTTACTTTTACACACAAGCATGCCCCAAGATTGGACTGGTCAGGTTGTCTTTGTCATCCGACATTCTTCAGTTCTGCTGGCTGCTTTTACAGGCAGACAGTGCCCTCGGCACAGTCCTATTATCTCTCTTCATCTCCAGTAAGCTGGTCTCAGCCTCTGACATTTTCAAATTGTGAAATAGAAGTGGTTTCTGTCATTTACTATTAGAAGAGAAATAGAAAACACTAATTCTTACTATGAAGCTTTTAAATTTAAATCCACCCGGTTTTTTTCCCTCCATATAAAAAAAGTGGGTTTTTGTTTGTTTTACTTTATTTTGTTGTTTTGTATTTTCTTTTAGCAGCATTAGGAATTGAACACAGGGTATGCTAACACTGAACTATATTCTCATCTTATTTATTTTTATTTTTATTTTTACTTTGTGATAAGTGTCTTGCTATGTCACCCTGGCTGGCCTCAAATTCATAATCTTCGTGCTTCCACCTCCTGAGAAACTGGGAATACAGGAGAGCATCACGTAGACTGGATGTACAGTTGTTCTTAACTGATTGGAATTTTCAAAGCTCAAGACCTAGTTCTTCTTAGGTCTGAGAGGACCTCCATAAGTTGATGATAACCGTGTATCCTCTTTGCTCTGCTTAGCAGCAATAGTGTTTGTTTCAGATCTGCTTATTCTTCTTTAAAATGGTGTTTTCATTTATTGTTTCCCCTTATATGGAGTTTGGTATATTAAGTCATGGAATAGTGGTCAGTGTTTGGTTAATGCTTTGCATTTTGTAAGTTCACATTGTTCTGTGTCTTCTGTGGGGTTGCTCTCCATTCAGGTCATTCTCCCTTCTTTCTACCTGAATCATCGCTTGTATTCTCTAGTTTACACTTAAAAAGAAAATTATCCTGATGATGTAAAGTCTGACTGACTGATGATAACTTGTGATTTGTGCTGTAGACATTAGTGATATAACCTTTACTATGAAAAGGGACCTTACTATTTTTCCTGTAGACGCTTGCCTGGCAAGTGCAAGGTCCTAAGTTCAATCCCCGGTACCGCAAAAAAAAAAAAAAAAAAATTCCTTACTATTTGTCTTGTGGCAACTCGCTTAGAGTCCTTGTAGTTAACCAGTGAACCTCATGTTCTCCTTGGAAATCCTGTTGAGAAATCTGTTAAGGAAGATACAAGGTGAGATATTTGTAGGAGGTGCAAAGGAAATGACTTAAGGATCTTTGATGAATCCTCCTGAATCTCCCTTTGAAGTAGATTACAGTGAACGTTAAATAAAAATCTCTACATGAGTTCATTTTCAGGTTTTACATCGTATTGAATATATTAAAGAAAAAGTCCTACATGGTTTCATGTGTCTGAGGGCTTTGTCTCCACACTTGACAGTGGTTCATATTTATCCCACAGTCTTATTAGGGATACTAATTCCGGGTTGGATCAGATCCCTGAGTTGGACCTCCAGGACTGTTAGACATGCTCACAGCACTGTGTTCACTGTTTGCCATTTCGAGGCTCCCCTGCCTTGTCCCTGGAGACAAGCACACTCACATACCCTATGTTCCAGATTCTCTTTTCCTTAGGGAGAGTGGACTCAGACATTCCTCAGCCCCTTGTCTGTCTCCTTCAGGCTCTGCTGAAGTTCCTTTCACCTCTGACATGGCATAATAGTATTTCACATTGTCTCCCCACACTCTTCCTTCACCAGACCTGCCTCCTCCGCCTTCTAAAAATGTAGCTTTGTGCTTCTTCTGGTTGCTTTTAAAACTTATTTTTAAGTAAATATGTTAACCATCTTTGCATCCATTTATCCTGCTAGCCATTTAAGAATGGTTTATCTGTCAACTCTTTCTCTTTACGTGGTTGACAGTTGAACACAGATTCTTTATAATTGTGTATCAAAGAGAGTTGTAGGATTTTCAAAGCTTTTTATTGTTGTTCTTTGGCAGAGCTCCAATTTGAAGGTAATATGATGCCCTTTTTACATAGGAATCATGTTATGTACAAAGTTCAGTGGCTTCCAATTAATCCTTAGCAAAACATTCAGAATAGTGGTTTAGGCTCTTTGTACATCTGTGGAAAATCTAAAGCTTTGACAACTGTTTCTGCCTTAACTTTATAGCCTCTCTTTTATGTTAGAAATTATATCCTCATTGCTGTGAATATGCATAAGTTCCTGTGTAGGTTTGTGCTCACCACTGATAGCAGTGATTTTAACAGTTCTAGAAGCTCTGGCAGCTCGGCCTCCGCTGTTCTCTGTCGTTTCTTGTCCTGTTTTAAACTTGAGATATTTTACAATATCTGCACGTGTTATATCTGTCTGCCATTGCTATCTGTAGGCCTGAAGGAAAAAGAGAAGAAATAGGTTCTGAGAACCCAAAACAGAGCTAGAGCTGGTGGGGGGGGGGGGAGTGTAGAAAGTGTCATCTGGAGGGATACGGCAAGGATCTGAGTCAGGGTACTGATACCAAGAAGGATTAGGAAGACCTTCCCCAGCTCTCTTGAGTGGTGATACCTTCCCCAGCTAAGCTCTATCAGAAGGTAGCAAACTAGGGAACCTAAGATGCAGTCCACAGCACTGGACTCCTGAGGCCAAGGATCAAACAGAGGAATGGAGAATGGATTGGGAGTTGGGCAAATGGAGAATAACCAGTACACTCAGATATATTTGTTAATGTGTATTGATGCTCTCAGATTTCTAGTACAGATTCTAATCTGAAAGGTATAGCAGGAAAAGACCCTTTAATGCAGGGAAAATGAGAAGGTATGATTTCATGGGCTTTTGAAGTTGCTGAGATAATTTAGTCACTAACATGTAAGTTGACAAACAACTCTAATGGTTTAAAACCTGATGCTTTTAGGTTGCAAGGGCTGTCCTTTATTTCTGAGAATAGACTTGGCTATCTTTTAACAGAAGATGAAACTTAACTTTCCTTTCTTTGCCATTTCTTTCTAGGTCTGGGATTTGACATTTGGTTAGCTTAAATTTGAGTGTCTTTATTTAATGCTGTGATTCTTGTGACCTGACTGGGAAAGATTAATGAGTACATTCAGGAGGTGGAGCTACCCATAGTGTTACAGGCTGGCTGAATAGCAGATATCTTTTGATGCTCTGTGATAGATTTCTGGCAGAGATTGTCATCTAAACAATGCAGTAGGGAAAGGGTCCTTATATTTGATGCTTTAGCATGCAGATTCTTGTAGGGAAAATGAAAAGGCATAGTTTCAGCAGTTACCATTCTGCTTCAAAAAAATGGGACTTTCTTCTATTAGTGTGTGGTGAGAACAAAACTCTCCCAAATCCTACCATCTTTGGCAATAGGAGTATTTACAACATTTCCTGAATGTGTGTAGTAAAAAGAGAATCATTATTTCTTTTGAAACACTCTATGTGCTAAACCACTATTTGGCCCTATAAATACTTACAATGAAAGAAACTGTTTTTGCGGTGGTGTTGTAACCAGATCTCAGGTCCTTGGTTGGGGGCAGGATAGATTCAGCAAACAGCAAGCAGTGGAAAATGGCCAAATGTATTTACCCGCTAGTCAGAGAGGGCTGTCCCATGAGGCAGACAGTGTAGACATTTAGGTTTTTATACAGTTTTAAGGACTACTGTACAGGACAGAAAGCAAGGAGTTCCCGGTTGTAGGTAAGCCTTTAAAGTCTGAAAAGCAAGCTGTTTCATTTGTATTTTAATTCCTCCAGGGTCTCCCATTTAGTTAAGGACCTGTTCTTCTGTCTCTTGAATTTTATTGGGCCCTGAGAGTCTCTTTTGGTATGCTAATTTATTTAAGCTCTGACTTTTAGTTTAGTTTAAGTTAACTCTTTAGGACCTGTGCCCTATCGGCCTAAATTCCCATGTCTCCTGGCTTCATAGTCAGTTTCAGCTTTCAGATAAAGGGTAAGATTTTCCTCTGGATTGATAGTTTGCATTTTGAACCAAGCAGAAAATGGAGCTTTGAGTTCTAAAGAAGGGCTCAGTCAGTTCAGAATAATGAAGTGTGAAATGAAGAAGAGACTAAATTGTGTTTTGGCAAGCAGTTAACACTTTCAGATCCCTGTGATCCAGTATAGGATTCCTGTTTAGTGCACACAGAGATGTCTGAAGAGGTCCCCCCACCATTTAATTGCCACTTTTCCAAAACATGAACATTAATCATCATGGTTTCCAGGAAGCCTCATTGGGCAGTTTATATTCCTTTTTAGAGTGTTGTTTTCTTTTAATGAGTACATTACTAGAATTCTCAGCCTTTCTCTAATATATATTAGACAAAAGAGGCATTGATTAATGTCTGTACGTATGTACTGTGAGTATGTTATCTGTGAGGCAGGCTAGGAGTTTTACAGACAAAAGCAAAGTTCAAGGAAAACACGATAACCTTCAAGTCTAAGTGTTGTCTTCTGATATTCAAGCACATAAAAGAGTTGTTTTCTAAAGAGCCTGTACCTCAGCTCTTTTCTTGGCAAATATTCTGAAACCCTTATAGAAGTACTAACATAGTAAAAGCATGTTTTACCAGATTATCAGTTAAAAACTATTGACAACAAGCTAACTGAGCATGGGAGGATGCCACAATAACTTCACTAAGAGCAGTGCTTTCTAGTGGAGTGACTTAGTCTGATGAACCTACTTCTTATTGATAGGTTAATTGTATTTTTTGGTCCACGTGTGAGACAGCTCATAGTTTTTAGTAATTGAGGTATTTAAGTATGTGTTCTTTTTTCCTTTCCTTTTTTTATTTAACATGATACTTTATATCTGCTACTGAGGGGAATTGATACACTTCTTTTGTTTTCAACGTAGAAACCAAGCCAGCAAAGGTGCTGCTTTACAATCTCATCACCGATCTAACAGCAAGGACATTCAAAACTTAAGTGTGGGTCTGCCCAGGGCTGAAGAAGGCCTTCCTGCGAACGAAAGCTTCTTGAATGGGAACCTTGCTGGAGCTACTCTTAGTCCAATGCATACCAAAACCTACCAAGCAAGCACCCAGCCTGGGCCTGCTAGCAAAGATCTCACCAACAACAATATGCCACATCTTCTTAGTCCGAAAGAAGCCAAATCCAAAACAGAATTTGACTTTAATATTGACTCAAAGCCCTCAGAAGGCCCAGGCACAAAGTACCTGAAGTCCAGCACACGATCTCAGCAGAACCGACACTCGTTCATGGAAAGCTCTCAGAGCAAAGCGGGAACGCTGCAGCCCAGTGAGAAGCAGACTCGACACAGCTATATCGATACCATTCCCCAGTCCTCAAGAAGTCCCTCCTACCGGACCAAGGCCAAAAGCCACGGGGCATTGAGTGACTCAAAGTCCGTGAGCAACCTTTCTGAAGCCAGGGCCCAAATTACAGATACTAATACCAGTAGGTATTTTCCATCCAGCTGTTTGGACTTGAATTCTCCCACTAGCCCAACACCCACCAGGCACAGTGACTCAAGAACTTTACTTAGCCCTTCAGGGAGAAATAACCGAAATGAGGGCACATTGGACTCACGCCGAACCACGACCAGGCATTCAAAAACCATGGAGGAGTTGAAGCTGCCTGAGCACATGGACAACAGCCATTCCCACTCACTGTCTGCACCTCACGAATCTTTTTCCTATGGGCTGGGCTACACTAGCCCCTTCTCCTCTCAGCAGCGTCCTCACAGGCATTCCATGTACGTGACCCGGGACAAAGTGCGAGCCAAAGGCTTGGACGGAAGCCTGAGTATAGGACAAGGGATGGCGGCAAGAGCCAACAGCCTACAACTCTTATCACCCCAGGTACAGCTTAGCACTTTGACCTTATCTGGTGGCTCATCATGGGAAGGTAGTGCATGGAGTATATTTATATGTTCAATCTGCAGTTTTCCCAACTACAAAAGGCCACACTTTCAATCAATTATTGAGTACTCAGAGCAACTCTAGTTGTTTTTTGTTTGTTTGTTTTGTTTTTTTGTAGTATGTTTCTTACATGTTCCTTTCTGGATATTTTGATTTATTATAGAATTTACCATCTACATTGGTTAGCATTTATGTTTTTTAAAATTCAGTGTAAATTCATGGGTATTTTATCTAATCTCTCCAAACCACATTTGTTTAAATAAAACTTTTTTCCTAATACTTCTCCCAGTATCCCAACTAAATTTAGAAGTGTTTAATATGTCTAGAACTACAGATAAATTTAACTTCAAGCCAGGATAAATGTTAACATTCTGTCTTTTGGGGTGTTTTGAATCTTAAACCAATGTTTTCACATAATGCCTTTTCCATCTTATTGATTGTTTGGCTCTAGAACTGGAAATAATATGCTTAAAAGAAATAACATTCTTATAGTAGAACACATTTTAAATCATATCTTCATGATTTCTTGTCCAAAGTGCACAGTAGCCAACAGTTGGCACAAAGGAAGTGTCTAGCAGTTATAGTCATTGCTCCCACCCCAGTGGTGCTCAGCATTGTGATTTAGACAGTGAACACCTTTCCTCTGATAGGTGGTCTCATACATTCCAGAAAGTCCTGAGATGGGGCTCTTTCCCTTGAGAAACTTACGTTCTCTTGGAGAACATTAAATTATACATGATAATAGTGAAATAATTAAGACCTACATTCCTATGGCACTGACTATAAATAGGAATGGAGAACTAAAAGATTATGAGCAGCAGCCATCAAAACTTGCTTCAGGGCAGCCAAAGATCTTAGGAGGGGGTGGCAAGTGGAGACAGCACTACATAGCCTAGGAGTGAAGTTGTGTTTGCTATGTCCTGAGTGAGGTACCATGAAAGATGAGAACAGTAGGGTCGCTGTCCTCTCAGGCTACAGATTGGGAGGGGACACTTGCCAGCAATGGTCATTCTGATGCCATGAGACCATGTTCTAGCTGCTATGCCAGGGGTGTGCATGTGTGCCAGAGGGAGTGGGAGCAGTGTGAAAGTCGAGGCTAGGTACTGTAGCCAGCTCCGAGAGGAGGTGGCTTCTGGGCAGAAACTTCTAGGAGGGGTAAGATTTCATGGGGAGGAAAGCAACAACAGCAGGAAACAGACTGGAAAGGAGAGAAGAGAAGAACATCCCAAGGAGAAGGAGGGTACAGAGATAGGACACAGCATGATGTGGTTCAGGGATCATAACTACTTCCATGTTCCTGGAGTAGAAAATGGAAGAATTAAAGTGGATTTTGTGGGCTAGGGAGACAGCTTAGCGGCATAAGTGCCTGCCAGGCTAGCAAAAGATCCTGAATTCGATCCCCAGTACCAAAATAAGAAAGAAAAAAAGAGAGGGGGGGGGAGGTAAGTGGCTTTTGTAGTAATCCTCACATGAGGCGAGAAGAGAGGGTTCAGGATTAAGTGAGTGTCTTAAGAGAACAGGGTGGATATTAAAGACTACTCAGAAATGTCAACAGGAGGACTTGCAAATTGCAATGTTGAATATAGGGGAAAGGAAGACATCAATATTTCTTTAGGAGCTCCTCTTTAGCATGGAAGAGGAGATTTTTTGAAGTCCCATAATCGAACCCCTTTATCCCACTGATAACCGTTAAGGGGCCCAGAGAGAATGGGTGAATTGCCCAAGTTTACTCAACTAGTTCAAGGTGGCACCAGCATTCTGAGGCAGTCCTCAAGTCCCTGGGTATACTCTCTAAGAAGCCGGAAAAGTGTCCAGTGCCCAGGTGAGTAGAGCACAAGAGGTGCCCAGAGTACATAGTGGAGTCATGGGAATGGTCAGAAGAGTCCTTAAGGTGTCAATGTACAGAGAAGAGAACTCAAAAGCCTAGAAAGATCTGTAGAACTTAACAGCTGCTCATAAACAGGGTGTGGAGGTCAAAACCAGGTAAAGTACTAATACTAAACTTAGTAAGAGAAGAAAAGCAAACTGTGGTTTCACTTTTAAAAAGGACAAATGACTGGCCCTCTGAGAATTCAGAAAAGAGATTTTTATGAGCATGTTGTCATAAGATAATTATAAGCACTGACTGAGCTAAGAACGGATCCAAGTGTTCCTGAAGTCCAAGCAGAAAGCTTGAAAAGTAACAAAAGCTGGAAGTGAATCACAAGAATGACACTCATGCTAGGTATTGTGGCACCTTCAAAAGAACAGGGACTCTGAGTTTAAATTAAGTAAAAATAATTAGTTTTCTACAATATGCTTCTAGAGGCCCCTGTCAACAGTACAGGTAGCAAAAGTCAAGTGATACCTTTGAGTCACAAAGTAGAAAGACTTTGTTGAGTGAATATCTGCCTGAAACTCTCCAAATATATTGGGTATTATGGGGAGGAAAGAATTTTCTTAAATAAAATGGAGACAATATTCTGTGTGTGTATAATAAACAGATACACAATGCACTAATTCCTCCTGATGACTTGGTCATTGTGTTCCATGATCTTTTTTTCCCCCAAGGGTAGAAAATGTTACATTTTTGCCCTCTTGGGCACTGTTGTGGACCTAGCACTGTGCTGAGGTTGTAACCTAGTTTCCTGAGAAAGCTAGGTAGTGGCAGCATCTCCAGGGATGAGCACTGTGGTGTCTCTGGCTAAGAGATGCTGTTATCCTGGAAACAAAAAATTGTAAGCACATAGACTATATAGGAACTAGGGAATGTTAAGACAAGAATTATCAAGAGGACTTACTATATTCCTTGATGCATTCAAAGAACATTGATTTTCATTTGAATCTGCCACATAAGCTCTTCCTGAAAGACAATCATGGTTCTGCTCGCTTCTTTTTGAAAAATTCAGCCTAAAATCTTCTCGAGAATTTTGGAATTGACTAATAGAATTTCTGCTTAGCACCATTGCTGTGCTAGAATTTTTTTTTTGTTTTCAGTAATTTAACTATTTTCACAGTAATCTATTCTTGTCTTTAATGACAATTTTTTTCCATTTGTTGAAATTTACTTAATTTGCTTAATTTACTTATATAATCATAAGATGATTCACTCCTTTATGGGACAACTTATGTTTCAGCCAACTAACATTTTTCATTTTAGCTGGTTAAGATACTAGTTATGCTAAAGACCATGATGATGTTCATCACCAAGAATAGGATGCTCTTATAAATGCTATTGAACTTGACTTCCAGCCTGGAGAACAGCTCCCTCCAGAGATGACTGTGGCAAGACCTTCTGTTAAAGAGTCCTCAAGAGAAGGCACCTCTTCATTCCATACCCGTCAGAAGTCTGAGGTCTGAATGCTTCAAAGTTGTTACATTTTACTCTAAAATGGCCTACAAGTATAGTTCTTTCAACATTTAAAGCTTTCCTTTTAAATGTTAGTCATACCCGATTTCCCAGATAAGTTAAACTGGTTTAAATGGTTTCCCTCATGGAAAAGAAGTCCATTGTGATAATTATAAATGACTATACACTGGTCTGCCTTTGTAGGAGTCACTATTGTGACAACAGTGACATGGTGCAACTCCTATAAACTTGTTTCTTGCCTCAGGGGGGAGTATATCATGACCCACACTCTGATGATGGTACTGGACCCAAAGAAAACAGACACCTGTACAATGATCCTGTCCCAAGGAGAGTTGGCAGCTTTTACAGAGGTAAGCCACCACCAGCATTGACCAGCATGTTTCTCTCCTTTCTGCCTTGGACATCTCCAGACTGTACCCTCTACATTTTTACCAGTTAGAATGACTTCAGATCCACAGTGTTTTTGCTTGCACTGTACCCTCCAACAGTGCCCTGTACCCCTCATTGTGTCATCTTCCTTCAGGTCCTCTTGGCTTCTTCCTTGGCTTCCTTGAGTAGCCTTATAACTGGCCTCCTTGTCTCTAAGGTACCTATCAGAGCAGTCTCTACAGTGTCCCTTCTAAAGTTGCCTTCTAACATAACTACTCACTCATTTAGTTAAGTCAAAACATAGTGACCAGTGTCACCTCTGTGCCCAGACTGATCTAGTTAGAACATGTCAGTGGAAAAGGCAGCTGAACATTTAAAGTTCACATTCTCAGGAGGAAAGATTGTTGGTCAATGGTGTGCTTCTGTACTGCAGTCAAAGGTAATAGTGCTGCAGAGTGGAAAAGGCAGCAAACAAAGTGCCACCCATTGCTCTCCACTACCTTTCCCACAACCCTAGCTGTTTTACCTCTTGAGAGGCCTTTGGCAGCTTCTCATGGGCATCAGGCATCTGAATTCCCTAAGATGGCATTTCAGACTGTCCATGGTTTGACCCTTGTCATCCTCTCCAGTGGCCCCTGCCCTTCGCTTCCCTGCGAAGTCTCTCTAGTGCCCATATAGGACTTATACAGATCATGTCCTCTTTTGACCTTAAATACACTCCTCTTCCCTGTTGGTACATCTTTTTTTTTTCCCTATCCTTTTCTTCGTAGTCCTCTCCAGTGTGACATTTTCCCTACTCACTCAAGACAGAATATTTCTTTCTCTCTTCCACTTCTGTACTTTGCATATGCCACTGATACAATATGGACCACATCTCACTGGTTCTCTGCTTTTCTCACAAGGTTCTGATTCCCTCAAAACTCCTTGAGTTTGTAGGTTTGGGCTGTGTTCCTCAGTAGTAGAGCACCTGCCTAGCATGCATGAGGGCCTGGGTTCAATCCCTAGCACAGCAAAAAAAAAAAAAAAAAAGTGATTCTGGATTCTGAGTTCACTTTGTCTTTTTCCTTTTGACTAGCACATTGCCTAGTGCAGGTTCCTAAATATTGATTGACTGAATACAGAAAATTCAAGTGTGTTTACACAGCCTTATGTATTTTGATATTTAATAGGGGACTAAAAAAGATGCTTTGCAGGCAATTAAAAAAGTAGGAGACAAGACATTGATAGAGAAAGGCAATTCCTTTGGGTGGTGTATTGGTCTCCTTTCTGACCCTCCCCCCAAAAAATACTCAACACCTTCAAATTAAAGGCGAGGTTTATTTTTGGCCTCTGGTTTCAGAGGTTCCAAAGTCCAGGGTCAGCTGCTCCATGTCAGGAAGATCAGGGTGGAAGGGCACAGTGAGAAGAGCTGCTTACTTCATGGTGACCAGCAGGCACAACACAGGAGAAGAGTACTAGTGAGAGGAAGCAATGTCCTACAAAGGCGTGCCCCACTGACCCACCTCCTCCAATTGGGCCCCATTCCCAATAGCACATCGACCTCTGACATCAAGGGTTAATCCTCTGTTGAGAATAGATCCTCCACCTGGAGCAATCACCTCTCCAGGAGTCTTTCAGTTCAGCCATATTGACAAGATTACCTGGCCTATGTAGTAACTATGGAATTATGGACTATAAAATTCTCAGACCTCTCAGTTCCCAGTGGAGAAGTAGACAATAGGCTTGCATAGCAGGAGGGTCAGCCTTGCGAAGCCTTCAACAGTCACCACAGCCATTGTCTGACATTTATTTCTGTTTCAGTAGAACAATTGGAGAGAAGCAGGAATTGTGGGGTTGGGCGATATGCAGAACTATTTTTGTTATTTTAATTAAGGATCTGAGCTAAACAAATGTATGCAAGTGTTATGTTGGAGTAAATGTGTATTGAATGATGGGGCTTTTCTGTTCTCAGATCCACCTTTGGAAAAATTGATAGGCACTAACTACACCTTTTAATAGGCTCCCTAATGCTATGATGACTTTAGAATCTTAAAAGATTAAACTTTTAATTCCAATTAAAGCTAATTAAAGCAAAGTGTTATAGTATAAATAGGAAAAATGCTTTCTTCTATCAGTGAAAGTTTCACTTCCAAAATGTATGCATTGTTTTTCTATAGCTGTCTAGAGAAAATACTTTCAATATAAAATGTTGATGAAGTTTTAAATTAACGGGTTAGTTTTTGACTTCTGGAACCACCATTTTATTTTGGTTGCAAATCTGTTAATAACAGAAACACTTCGTGTGTCTACCTCATAATCTGTGGTTTGGCAAATACATTTTAATTTTAAAGTGTTCAGAAATAGAAGGAAAGCTTCAACTAAATGAAACACCTGGAGATAGCTATCATTTCAGTGATACCACTATGTCCTAGAGGAAGATGCTAGTAATGTCATAGAAATGACAGCTGTTTTTAGAATACTTCCTGTTTTCATTCCTACTATCAAGTGTAACTTAAATGGAGTCACTTATCTTGATATGCAGCCTGTGTATCACTTATTTTCCCTCAGTACCAGGGCCTTCACACTGAGTTGCATTCCCCAGCTCTTTTTAATTTGAGACAGGGTCTTGATTAGTCTTTTAAGTTGCCCACACTAGACACAAACCTGTGATCCTTCTGCTGTAGCCTCTCAGAATGTTGAGATTACAGACATGCACCACCATGCCTGGCTTGATACTACTTTTGCAATAAAATTTACAGTGTATTTTAATTTGTAAACAAGCTTCAAAATTAATGGAAAAAATTAGTAACCATTCCTTCCCCCAAGCAGAAAAGCATTTTACTCCCATACATTATAGTTTATTTTTGTGTTCATTCTTGAAATGATAATGTAAAGAAAATTATTTTTTGTGAAATTTAGTAAATTACTAAATTTCTTTGTAATTTACTTGAAAATGCAGGAGTGGCTTTTCTTTCCTAGGTTTAAATGGTAGTTGGTTTAAGTGGTAGTTAGTTAATGGTAGTTGATTTAAATGGTAATTAATGGTAGTTAGTTAATGTGTTCAGCATGCATATTGCTAAGAATTGCTTCAGACTACATAAATTTTCCATAGTTGGGTCTGTGATAAGAAAGCCTTAACTTCAAAGAATGTCAAACCAGTGGGCAGGGGAGGGTTGTCATACTTTAAAATACTTTACAACATCTCCTTTATCAGCTAACAGATGAAGGTTGTTAACTGACCCTTGTAGGTTAATGTTGAAAGCACAGGGGAAGAAAATGTTCTCTAGAATGCTACCACCCTCAGAGAACGCAGAAGTTATGTGGAAAGTAGATAAGGATTTGCACTTACCTGTTTGTCTGATCTGTGTCCAAGAAAATACAATATAGCCAGGCAGAGTGATGCATACTTACAATCCTAGTGACTCAGGAGACTAAAGCAGAAGGATCCAAAGTTTGAGGCTATGCTGGGCAACTTAGTGAGATCTTTTCTCAGTGAAAAAAGATGTAGCTCAGTGGTAGTGTTTTTGGAATCAATCTCTAGCACCACAGAAAGAAAATACAATAGAATAACTCATTTGACCAAAAGAGAAACAGTTCAGTAACTTACTTTTTGTTTCATTCAGTGCCATCTCCAAGACCAGACAATTCTTTTCATGAAAATAATGTATCAACTAGAGTTTCTTCTCTACCATCTGAGAGCAGTTCTGGAACCAATCATTCAAAGAGACAGCCAGCATTTGATCCATGGTGAGTGTTATATTTGTTTGTACTCATTTTTCTAATTGGAAATTCTTGAGTTCAGGTACAACAGTTATAAATATCTTGGAAAAGGAAACTCTTTCCTCAATTAATAGATACCTGGTGAGTCTTCTGTTTCATTTTTCATGACAGGGCTAACGGTATCTACAGTCTGTGTTTATTGACATTGAACCCCACGTTTTGCTGACTCAGCTCTCAGACTCACTCTATGAAGTAGGGGTTACAACCGTTATATAGAAACAATCTTGGAAGGAAAGAAACTTGCCTGCCATTGGACATCCAGTCACATGAAGGAGAGAACCAGGATTCAGACCTCAGTGGGTCCTGACTACAAACTTGTAGGGTTTACTTCTGTACCACCTGGCTTTTTATTCATGGAGAAAGAAGAAAACAGCCCTTCATGCTACCATAAATGCAAAATATTAGAGGTTTAAATTGGCATAGCAAGTTTCCTTATTCTTTTACCTTTATGTGTCATATGTAACACACATTTAGTGAGAGAACTGCAGCATATATTAATTTCCATTAGCAAATTGATCTAAGGAGTAAGGACTTTTAAAAAATAGTAATAATGTAGACCTTTTCTTCTTAGGTTCTCAGACAGACTGCCCAGATTCTAGATGTGAGGAGTGTTTACATGTACTTCATAGAACTTTAGTAACTTCTCCACCAAGAGAATGAAATGGGACAGCCAGAAAAAGATTCTGTCTCTGGTGTTTATTGCTGGATGTAGCCAGAAGGGTTTGTTTTAGCACTTCTAATAGTAGGTTCTTTCACATTTTGGTCCCTACTATTAGGACTATATCAAGGTTTTAGTGTTATTATTCCTTATAATGAAAATTATTATTATTGTTGTTATTATTATTATTTTGTTACTAGAGATCAAACCCAGAGGCACTCTACCACTGAGCCATATTCCCAGTTTTTTTTATTTATTTTGAGATAGGTTCTCATTGAGTAACCCTGGCTGGCCTTGACTGAACTTGCAATCCTCTTGCCTCAACCTGCTGAGTGCTAAGATTACAAATATGTATCATCACACCCAGCTTTAATTATTCTTTTTTATGTATTTATTACAGGATCTTACAGGGTCTACAGGGTCTCACTATGTAGATTGGACTTGTAGTGTTTGTCTTCTTTTCAGCCTCCCAAGCACTGGAATTACAGGTGCACATCACCGTGCCCAGTCTCAATCGCTCTCTCAGTGCACTCTAGGCATAGGGCCAGCATGGCATGCCAGGGATTGAACCCAGGCCACCCAGGCAGCTGTGCTCTGCCTAAGCAGGCTCTTTTAGTCTGCTAACCTGTCTGGCTAGCTCTTTAATTACTCTTTTTAAAAATATGGGCAGGCATGGTAGTACACTCTTATAATCCCAGCACTTGGGAGGCTAAGAGAGGGAGGATCACTGTAAGTTTGAGGCCAGCCTGGGCTACACAGTGAGTTCAAAGCCAGCTTAAACTACATAGTGAGACCCTTTCTCAAAATCTAAATACATAAACATTTTTTTATAATTGTAAATACCCTTTTTCTATATAGCACACTTTATATTCATGCCTTATTTATAAAATAAGATTCTGAACATTAGTGACTAAGAGTTTTGATTCGAAATAGGATATCATGATTGATGGTGACTTACCTCTGGCTATATGACTATCTGTCCATCATTTTCCTCAATATTTCAGGGCCAGGGATGTAGCTTAGTAGAAAAGTACATGTTCAGCATTCACAGGTGTTGATTGCCAGTACTGGGGAAAAATATAGCTCATCTTTCACCAGGTTTGTGTGATAAGTAAATGAGAGAATACATAAAAGGCAACTGGGATGGTGTGAGCGCTGATTAATGTGAGTGACTGCAGTTGTTATCCTCAATGTCACTATGATTTGTAGGTGTTTCCCTTCTACCTAACTTTGCTGGTAAACTTGTGGGTTCTGCCTCCTTGTGGCTATTTTTTTTTCTATTATGTAGAAGGGATCTGCAGTGCATTAAGAAGTGTTATCTTTTAGTTGACAGTTGCCAACTCCTGAGAATAGTGTTTGAAGTGTCAGAATATGAAGTACAGAAGAAATTTGTTTTCTCTTGGCTATTTCATAATTAAGTGGTGATGATTTAAAAGAGCATCACTCACAGATTACCTATGAAAATTAGGTCAGGTCAAAATTAAATCTAAAGGTGGGATAGGCAGTATTATAATTGTACTTTTTGACCTTCTTAAGGGTTTCTTTAATTTGGTACTGGGGATTACACCCAGAGCCTCTCCTATTATATACCGTATAACTGGGCTACACACCCACTTCCCTGTTCTTGTCTTTTTTTTTTTAACTTTGTTCATGTTATGGCCAACTCAGCCTGCCCTGGGGTGGGGCTGGCACAGCATGTGATGCTGGGGATCAGACACGATCCCTGTGGTTGGTTAAGCTTTCCTAAGCAGTGCTTTAGACTGCTGAGCTATCTCACTGGCCCCTCTTGTCTTTTTGATAATCTGTTTGAGTAGAACTTCGGATATGGATATTTGTAAAAACTTGAAATCAGTTATTTTAAAGAGAATAAGAGACATAATTGGGATGCTGAACTTTAGAATCTTGACTGTTTCATCCTTGGGTTGATACTGATGTTGTAAGGCCTGAGAAGGATCCAGAATGCAAGCAAGGGGTGAACTGGCCCTCTTCTTTTGCTTCCCCACACTCTTGATGTTGTCATGATGCATCACTTCTTTTTTTTTTTTTTGATGCATCACTTCTTTTTTTTATATATATTATGGCCAGCTCAGCCTGCCCCGGGGGTGGGGCTTGTGCAGCATGTAGTGCCAGGGATTGAACTGCAGTCCCTGCAGTTGCCTAAGCTTGCCTAAGCAGGTGCTTTAGATCGCTGAGCCATCTCACCAGCTCTTGATGCATCACTTTTAACTTGAGCATTCAGAAAGGTTCAGGTACTTGAACGTGGATTTTAAACAAGATTTCAGTGTGACTCACCATATTCCTTATATTTAAGATATGCACATTTGACAGCTTACAAAAACCCGAGTCTTTAAGTTAGTCGTAAATTATCATGCATGCAGTGGCCAGGGTTCAATCCCCAGCATGCCATGCTGGCCCCACCCCTGCAGCGTGCTGATACCACAATCGAGACTGGATGGGGTTGCTCATGCCTGTAATCCCAGCACTTGGGAGGCTGAAAACAGGAGAATTATTATGAGTCTGATCTATATAGTGAGACCCTATAGACCTATACCTATAAAAAATTTAATAAACTAGATTATCATGTGACCTACAGTCTATATCTCTGTAATAGTAGTACTTTAAATTCATTTAGGAAAGAGTACATTTGTACAGTGTATATTATATATTGATAGTATACATATGTTAATATTATATATTAACATTACATATTAACAGTGTACAAATACACATTTTTTACAGTAGAAAAATCAGCAGATAGATATGATAGTACAATACCCAGAACTATTATTCTGGCCATCTCAGTTACCAGTATCTCATACCCAATTAAAACTGGGAGATAAGCCAGAATATCTCAGAAGATGACAAATGGAATTAATGTACCTGGATTCATCATCTTTTCCAATAGGATGATACCTCCATCCTCACTGAGAGCCTGTTTATTTTTCTTTTATGCTTGGCTCTGCCAGTTGATGCTGAGGTCTGCAGGGTCATGAGCACGAGCTGTGGAGAAAAGCACTATTTCTGCTTTTTCTCAAGCCCCCAGTGGGAAAATCATGCACATTGCAGATAACCATTTAGAGTATGTTTATAAAATAGATATTTATTTCGCTTTAAAAATGTATCAATATGTTTAGAATGACAGCCCTCAAAACTGAGTTAAAAATTGACACATAAATGGTAAACTAAGTTAATTTGAAATCCCACTACTTAAGAACTGCTGTAGCTCATTTAAATAATCTAAGTTTTTTCTTCTTATAAAATTGTGACTATATTGTACCCATGATAGCTTGCCACCCTGTCTCACAGAATTGCTTCTGTGGAATCATTCACCGACTTTCTCTTCTCACACATTGGCTGGCTGCCTAGTCACACTGTTAGGGGAAAGAAGGAGTGGGGAAGGACGCCTCACCTCTTACACTTACCTTCCTGATGATCCTAGTTGGTGCATACCAAGGCCAGCAAGACTGAGCCTGCTGCTTGGCATCCTCCCTTTCCCTGCACCCACACTGTGAGTCTGGGAACAGCTCAAAGGAGGTAAAGCTCCTTCTTTGATTTGTCTATACAATATCTCCAATACCTAACAGAGGCCGGCATGTATGAAAAACTCAGTAAATGCCAATTGACTTAATTGAAGTTGATGTTCATGTTACTTCCTTCCTTGATTCTTTGGAATTCTTTATCCTGTAACTGCTTTTAAAGGAGCTAACTGTTGTATTAGATGACATTAGAATCACATGACTGTGCTCTACAGAACTGTAGATCTGGTCAGAGCTGTGGCCCTGGGTAACACACCAGGTGAATGGATGAATGGTCCCTTGCGAGGCTTCCATCCCTGAGATATATATGAGCCCCTACTTTCTCTTCCACATTGTTCCCCTTTGCCCTGCTCAGCACAGAGCTGCAGATTTTGCCTGGTAGAAGTACAGGCACCGTTGTGCACAGAGCCAGGAAATGACAGTCCACACTCTTGCTCCATTGGCCCTGTGCCACTTGGCTATGGGCTAGGCTCCTCCTTTGTTCACTTACAAAAGCCTGTGTTCCGGCAGCTGCTCTTCATCCCTCTAGCTCTCTTGGTGTCTCTCTGAGGCTTTTCTCCCTCCGGTTTCTCTGTTACTTCTTTGGGTATTTTTGTGTAGCTTTTTCCTCTTTTTTTTAATCCTCTCTCCCTCTCCCTTTCTTCTCTCCAAGTTCATTCTGTCTATGGTGATGCAAGTATTCTTAGGCTTCACTCCCAGCTTTCATCTAGTTCAAGGGTAATTTATTTCCTTTTTCTTCTGGCCCCTGGCATCATTTCCCACCCAGATATGAGCCCCACCACCTGTTCAGTATCAATTTGAAAATGTTTTTCTCATCGTTCCTTCTGTCCCACCTGGATTGTAGTTTTTTCCAGGACTCTGAGGAAAGCCAGCCGAGGATCTTTGATCCATCTTCCTTTTGTTTTATGGACCGAACTCTGTAACACCAAACTTTAAATTCTGGGCTCTGTTTCTCATTCCTCTTCCTCTCTCATTACCCTTCCCTTCTTTAGGCTCTCTTTTTCATCTTATTCTCCATTTTATCCTGTATAGAATCTCCTCTTCCCAGACAAGTTCTTGTTTACTCCTAGCACTGGTTCTCAGGCCTTCCTTTCCTTTCCTGCCAATAATACCATTCTTACAGTAATGCTAGTCCCCCTCCAACACTGCATTCAGAAGAGCTGTACAACACTGCGTCTAAAGAATCTTTAACTTTCTACCACCCATTCTCACCCATCCCACTGAGTCTAAAGTTTGTAGCTTTCAAAGTTATAAGTCTATCATTTTGAATTACAGTGCTCATTATGTTCTGACTTGTTAAACTACAAAACTTTTCTTTCAGAACTTAGAATTCCCTCAGTGACATTTAAAATTGCAAATCCTAATGAGTTTCCAGAACTTTTGGGCCTACAGTACAGGTTTTCATTTCCCTGACTTTCCCATCAAGTTTTAGGCTAAATACTCAAGAAGAATTGGTCATCTCACATTGAAGCATGCTTTCTGCTCCACAACCCCTTTCCCTTACTGTCTTTGATCTTCAGTCCTTGGTTTTTAAATTAATTTTCTGTAGTTTGTAAAACCTCTTTGTTATTATATCTGTAGTACAAATTTGCCATTGAAATTAAAAATTAATGTGCATCATTAATTCTTCCACCTAATATGATAGCTATTAAGATTTCATTTTTCTGTTCTATTTTGTTTTGTTTTGTTTTATTTCTGGGACAAGGTCTCATTATTTTTCCCAGGCTGGTCCCAAGCACATGAGCTCAAACAGTCCTCTTGCCTTGGTCTTTTGAGTAGCTGAGACTATCACTAACACCAAATTAATCTTAT